>MNCI01016355.1:470879-568481 GCA_015680685.1 Gnetum montanum | reverse complement strand
ACTTAAGCTAAATAGGTGCCTCAGTACGACCACTTTGAGCACTTACGTTACGTGTGGTGATCCCAGTAACGATTAGCGTTTGGTAAGCCACAGTTGCATAGTTCAGGGTGTGTCCGGTAAGTGGGAACGGATGCTGACGCTAGTTAATTTAGACTTAGGACATTAGTTAGAGTTAGCTTAGTTTCTCAACCCTTTCCTCTCATAGCTTAGAAGATAAACTTGAAAATACCAAAAAAATCACATACCTTAGACTTGCTTAACCATACCGTGACACTTACAAGCAACCCTGGGAATACAACGAACGATTAACCCCAAGTGTTTCTTGTGGTGTTAAGGCATTTAGTCTGCGGAGTTCAACCGAATCGCGCGTTCACGCTCGTATTCGTATGGTTGAGTGTAGGGGTACCTCGCCACTCATCACCAATGTAAGAAAATATTTTATTAAACTAAAAGCCTCTTTGATCTAAGTTTCACCATTTTTAGTTGAAAAGGTAGTTTGCAAAATTCTCAAAAATTAATCCTTGAAATTTTCTTGGCTTAGAATAATTTGTTGAGCAATGCATTAATCTTATTTGTAATTGTAGGCATAGTAGGATGCTATGTCCACCTGCTCATTTCTTAAGGTAAAATTATACATTTTTATGTACCACAAATCATGATTTTAGCTATTTACATTGATTTGCATTCTCAAATGCAAGAGTATTAAGCATTTGTTGAAACCCTTTCATTAAGTTTGAAATTAAGACAACATCATCAACATAAAAGTTTGTGAAATTATTCCAATTATAGTTGTAATTGAGTTGGAACATCTTTATTTTACACTAAGATAACTATTAATAAAATTCTTTCTTTCTTATTTGTAACTAGATACATACCTCTTTCTAAATTTTTTGTATGATAGGCAATAGTATGGTAAGAACTACTAAATATTTCAAAAGTGTCTATAACTTGCTTCGAATGACTAAATCATAGGTCTTAGAGAAGTCTAAAAAAAGGATAAATGTTTTCTTGTATAGATCTTTTGCTCTATTAATAAAATATATTAAAGTGATGAGATGGTTTGTGATAGAATGTTGCCACCTAAAGCCTACTTGAGAAATTGCAGGTATCTTATTTTTTTGAAGGTATCACTCGAACTACAATTAGTTTATAGTTTTTTCTCTATAATTATTTAGATTTTTCCCCATTTTCCAAATAACTTTGTTAACTTGTGGATGATAAACAATACTTGTACAAAATATAGTCAACATTCATCATTAAAGATGAAATTTTTTTATATATAAATTTTCAACTTGCTACTTGTAATAATGCTAATTACCAAGTTACATGTGTGTGATTTTAATAACCTAATTTTCATGGTAGGTTACCTCATGTTGCTGAAATAACTACGGTCTTTCACATAATTTGATCATTGTTTTGCTCGTATTTAAAAATTTACTTTATCAAATACATTTACTTGAAAAACTGAACTAGTTTGTCAGTGTGTCAAATCTATAACCTAAGATTTGTGACAGGTTTGCTCATGTATTCTTAAGATGAATACAAACATCATGATCTATGAAATAATTTGACTAATTTTTTTATGTATTTAAAATTTTAAGAAACACATCCATTTTAAAAAATTGAACTATATGTAGAAGGCTTGTGATTGTGGGTGAATTACTAGTCACGTGTTAATGGCCTAAGATTTGCAACAGGTTAGTTCAGATTTGTCATAGGTTACCTCATGTTATGGAGATAAATACAACCATCAACTGACTGCCACGTCAACAACTGCCCAGGAAATTCTAGGTTAACGACCGTTATTGATATGAAGGCAACTATGATGACGATTAAAATTTTGTTTATTATCTTTATATTCAATATACATTTTTATTCATAAGAATATATGCGGTTTTCTACATGTACATGGCCATCCATTGCTAAAAGTTCCTAGCTAGAATTCACAGGGCACATTGGAAAATCAGATTTTATATTATTCGTTATCCTCCCACACTCGCTGTTTAAGCATTGCGAAATGCAATCATTCTTTGGTAATCTTATTTCTGCAATTCTCAAAATCTAATGCTAAATGGAGGTTACTGAATTCTCATAAAGTTCTATATTGAACTTTATGCCGGTGATATTTTCTAAAAGCTGTGTTGCCTTGCATAAAATTTAATCATAGTGGGGCTTTTTTTTCAAAAATGCATACAGCTGTGTGATTGAATCTTCAGAGGATGCAGACATCCATAACCCCATAAGTCAAATTCTAAAACTCATAATGATGAATCAAGTGGAACTGTTTGTCACACTTTTTCCACGCAGCTATAATGGGATTCACTGCTCTTCTTTGCTTGTTATATTGCGCTTCTTATGTTTCATCAGAGTCCAAATCATCCAATCATTATATCTCTTTCTGTTGGTTATTGGTTAGAGATTGTAGGCCAATGTTTTTGTTTTTTTAACACCTTTCCACTCTCTTTTTCTCTTTCCTTTTGTGTTCTGCAGGATGCAGTTCAGATAATCAAAGGTCCAACTTAATCATGAAATGTCTATATCAGTAGATCCTCTGAGATCCACTTTGCCCCTGTCCTGGTCCATTGATTTTCTCCAGATGCAGACGTAGTACTTATTGAAAACAGATGCATTTTCATGGGGGATCAGACACATGGCATGATGCAAGTTGCAGATTTTGGGCCTATTTCAGAAACAGAAACTTAAGTTTCAGTGTCTTGATAAAACTGGCTAGTAACGCAATTGCATGCTAATTTTATTGGAACATGGCCCAAGCTCGCATATGCAATGAAGGGTTTTTGTTAGGTAAAAAGAAATACCCGAACCCAAGACCATTCCATGAGATATGGAACGTTCTAACCACTAAGCCACGAGTATTCCCTAGAGATAAATGATTAGTTAAATCTATTAATTGAAATGCAGATTCATTTCATAGCTTAAAATAACCGAAATAGTTGAGTTAAACGTATTCATGCGATAATTACAGCGATGTTTAAGACAGATCTACACTCTCGGGTTTTGGATTTCCAATTTTATACACATAGGGAATGTACACAAAACTGAGTTTCTTCAATTGAATTTACTGTGAATTTGTGCTCGTCCAAGTTGATAAACAAGCTCCGTTGAGAAGTAGCGTTACTTCACAACCTACCATGCCAAGGCGCCAAAATTTCGATATAGAATTCTTGGTATTATATATGTTGAAGTCTTTCAAATCTTTAGAGTGTAACTTACCTGGTATTTTACTAGGTGTAAATTACGAAGGGTGCAAAATCGATAGGTTGCCTACGTTGCGGGGTTGCCCTTTTACTTTTCGTTATTTTTACATGAGCGAACCATTGGGATCGGACTTCGTATAGGATCTAAACCACAAGCCTTTACCAATAATTAATTTTTATCTTTCCTTTTTTAAAAAATATTAATGGTAAGGTTGTACATCTAAGATGACATTTTAAAATTGGAAAGTTTTGCTTTCTATGTTATTTTTTATAATTGCACTCAGTGGTGTAGGGCAAGTGGTCAAAACACTCATCTTCTTTGAGGTATGGAAGTAGTGGAGTAGCCTTGTGGTGGGATCCTTTTTATTGGTTGGTCACATATACCCTATTACATGAATGACAATAAAATCTAGATTGATTCATATTCATTGTAGTACTTTGACTTAGAATATATTTACTTTTGATGCAATTTCCCTTTGATGTACTTAGTTAATATTTACATTTTCGTGCATATTAATCAATTGGCAGAATAAGCGCAACTAGTTTCGAGAGTAAAAACATATTCACTTAGTAATTCCAACAACGTGATTGTTTCATTCACCTAGTAGCATAACACTTGGTAATCCCAACAATAAGTACATGAGTTCAGGAGGTGTATGGCAAGCTAGGAATGGACACTCATCGTTCTTAAGGTAGTTTATGCTAAACGATGGGTACCCCCTACACCTAACCATACAAATCATAAGTGTTCATGCATGATCCAATCGAATTTCATGGATAGAACTAGTTGTGGCATCTAGATCATTATGCCTTGATCGTAGTTTGTTGTCTTCCCACTTGAACTAGTGGTAGCTTTGTCATGTATGGTTTAGTCCAAAGTGAGGCATACGATTGTTGATGTTGTTCTGGCCTTATGCTACTCCTAACAATAATAAAGAAATCAATTATTTAAACTAAGTACAATAGAAAATAAAGTCTAAACTAGCTTACAACGATAAGTGTTTATTCCTAGCTTACTAAACATGTCCTGAACTCATGTATCCACTACTAGGATTACTAAGTGTTATGCTACTAGGCGAACCAAGTAATAATGCTGCTAAGATTACCAAGCAAATACATGTTTACACTTGAAACTATTTGCAATCATTCCACCAATTGATTAACCTACATTTAACTAAGTACATGAAAAGTAAATTGCATCAAAAGTAAATCTAATATAAGTCAAAGTGCTGCAATGAATAAGAATCAATCTCGATCTTATTGTTGTTCATGGAATGTGTCTAGGTACATTCCCACTCGAATAAGATGTTGTACAACTAACTTAGATCCACACTACAGGCACTCACTAACTGTTCTCTAAGACTATAGAATAAAACTACAAAAGCTCAGCTTCTCTATTGACAAAAGAATGCTATGAATAATGCATCCAAGTGTTGTATTTATAGGTAGGCATGCATCCCATGATATTAGATATCCAATGTCGTAGCATGGACTACGATATCGAATCCCCAATATTAGATACCTGATATCTTAGCCTACAACAAAACGTGATTCATCATACCCCCCACAACTAAATGAAAACTCATCCTCAAGTGAACAAAAGGACGAACAAGTTCTTTACAAAATACTAGGAAGGTATGGGATTATTGACTAACTTTAACTACTAACTAACTCTAGGTGTCACATAACAATATTTTATTCAAGTGGATGCAGAAAAAATAACAAATTGATAAAAAGATTTGATAGACATTGAAGATTACAAAATTCATAGGGGTCTTCAAGAAGCCATTGAAGATTATTCTTCTTGTTGCTACTGGCGATGGCAGACTTCCAACCTTGATTGTTATGTTGATGCTTCTCTAGTTATGCAGAATGTTCTTGAAGGATGGATTGAAATTTCTTCTCATTGCTCCATGGATTGAGAAATCATGTGATGTTTGAGCTATTATCCTGTATGTGCTACTATTTGTCCATGGGCATATCCTCTAGTATCCCTCTCTTGGCTTCATTTTTGTGCCTAGCAAAAGACCTTCTTCCTTAGACATTTCTTTTAGCATCACCTGCTATTACCAAAGGATCAACATTAGTTTTGGTAAATTTTCCTTAATAATTAACCCATTTTGGATCCCTTAATTTTTGTTTAAGCACAAGGTGATGACAATGTACTATGCTCAAGGCTATGAGGTAACTAAAATCATCAAGTTGTTCACCTTATTTTGATCAATTACTATTAATTACCATAATGTTCAAAAATAGAATGTTAGAAAAATTTCAAAGCAGACATTCCTAGCCCCCATGATTAATAAGCATAACTTTGGAAGTGCACAAGTTTTCAAACAATCAAAAGCAAAGGTCCAATTCACAAGATGGCCAAGAAATTTTGAATTTGAAAAATATGAAAATAGAAAAGTAAAAAAAATTAATTGAAACTAGCAAGAAGTAGTTCCAAAATTATCCATAAATTTAGAGAAACCATCATTGATATTCTGGAAGATTTGAAGGTTAGTTCAAAGCCATGATCAACAAAAGTTATGCAAGTGGGTCCTCCCACAATGCCCTTGCATAACCACTTCTAGAGATATCCGTGGGCACCTTAGAAGTTAAATGTAGATCATGTCTTTGTTCCAAACAACACACAACTATTGTGGTTGGGATGTTACACTATACTGCACAAAACCAAAAGGCTCATAATTGTATGCAGCAATGAGGCGAATAATGCAATAAGAAGGGATTACAGAGATGGGGATGTAAAGTACTTTACCATGTCCATAATAGGTTCTTGTGTCACGTGTGATTAAAATGACCAGCATACCTATCTGTCCAAGTTTCAAACCAAGTCCATAACATTAATAGTGACCTTGTATTGATGTGTTCCTTCTTGTCGACCATCATGAGTCCCCAACCATCGCAAAGAATAATCATCACTCCAAAAAGAGAAGAAAAGAGAAGAAGGAATGGCCTTAGTTAGAGGGGAGCCCTCAGGCATGGGTAACATATCTTTCTAGCCTCATAACCAATGTTTGTAGCCCATTATTGTCTCTAAGGGGCGTGCTATAAATTCCCATTATTATCCTTTTTTTGGGTTTTATATTTTTATGATTTTGGATGGGAACCACACTATGCAAAGACTGTTAGCTTCCTATTATTGGTCGATAGCATAGTGATGATACATTCCATGAGGAGTCATAAACCACATGAAATAAGTCAAGAAGAGAACCCAACAAATCCCCTTGAGGTCACACCCTTACCATTCCCACTTGGTCATTTTCTCTTTCTTCAAGATGTAATGATCATTGATTGATCTTAATTTCATGAAAGAAGAACCAAATTGCTTTTATGAAAAAATAACATTTTATTTAGAGAATTAGAGGGATGGATGAGGTGGTCTCACTGCTTCACATAATTACTTACCCAATTATCTTAATAGCATAGCACAAAAACCCAACACATAGCATTGACTTCTACATCATGACATGGCAATATTATTAACGAAAACATGAAAGACACTCATAAAACATAAAGAAAATGACTCAATAAAAGAGAAAAATATTAAGAAATGAAAAGCATATGAAGAATCAAAGAATTTTGAAAGAACTAGGAAAATGATAAAATATTATAAAACAAAAAAGATGAAAAACACTTATTAGTTCTTCAACCACAATGGAGCATCCCCATGACTAATCTTATGGTCGCACATTTGGGAGATGGACTGCACAATCCCTTGGTTAGACACCACTAGTTTCCCATCTATCACCATTACTGATTTAATTAATCACATGGTAGAACATCTAACATTGGTGATAATCTCGTTTGGATCATTCAAAGATGTATCTTCATCTAGACTTGAAGGTATTTCCATTTTGGAAGATCCATATGTGTTTGCATCTTCTTCTTAATTTTTTGTTTTAATTCCTAAGTTGATGAGCAGCAAGGTACCCCTACGTCCAACCATACAAATCACAAGCATTCACATGTGATCTGGTCAAATTCCATGAACTTTATAGTTTCTAGTGCACTAGCCCTCTAGGAGGTGAATCTTGCCTTAAGGTCATTCGTTGTCTTCCTAATTACACTTGTGACATACACTGGTATGGTTAAGTGTAATTGAGGCATCTGATTTTTATCATTTTTTATTTTATGATTTGGTTTTTAAAGGGAGATAAAGTAATTGAATTAACTAATTAACTAGTATCTAACTAGTCCTAACATAAGTATCCAATCCCACTCTCTGCACACATCTTGAAACCACGTATTCACTACTGGGTTACCTAGCGCTACACTACTGGGGGTACCAAGCAATAATGTTGTTGGGATTACCAAGCGAATACGTGTTACACTCGAAGTGGTCATACTTATGTGTTTAATCTATCTAGCTTATCTTGCTTAATTACTTCATTAGCTTAATTATTGGAAAACATTTAATGAATGAATTAATTGAAAACATTGAATGCATAAATGAAATATTTAATCTATCCAAAGTGCTACAAGTTTTATCACAAAGCTGTTCTTTATTACTGCATACACTGTTGTGCTCAGGTACAACAATGCTCAAATATAGATCTATATGCTCCATGACTCCTACTGCAGGCACTTAGGAGAAATATTCTAACTCTCAAATGAACAAACTACAAGAGCTTCGCTACTACTGAAATCTCATTGCCATAAATGCAGTTGGTAGGCACATATTTATCAAAAAGTAGACTCTACATCGATAGGGCCTTATCGACGCATGATACAATGCGTCGACAAGGCCTCATCGATGCAACCAAGAAACTACAACTCATCATACCCCCACAACTGAATGAAAACTTATCCTTGAGTTCTTTTACAAAATTGGGAAGGTATGAGATTATTAACTAACTTTTCACAAACAAAACAAACTAACTTGACGAAAACAAAGTGCCTGAGTGTACAGATCAACACATTACAAAAATGATTGTGTTCATGACACAAAATTGAACACCATGACATGATTCTCAAAATTGAATAGCATGTTCCTTAATGATGTGAAGTTTAGTGGAGAAGATCAGACAATCCTAGGTGATGGTGGCTCCTGTGATTTTGAGGGACCTTCACCGACTTGACACACGTGTGGTGGTCAAGGCGGTTGTGGCTATCCTACTGCTACAGCCACTTCTGTTAGGAGATGGAAAGCATCCAGGAATGCTTTCATTTTCTCCTCCTTACTTCTAGGATTTTGCACTACTTACATAGCTTCACCAATGTGCATCAAAACTAGCACATCTTAGGGACATGGGATTGCTAGGAAGAGCTCCTTTGTGTTGATAAACCAAGCAATGAATTGTTTGCGTTCAATGTCAAATGCTCTAATGGCATCCTTTAGCTCTTGGTAATCATTCATATTTTTGGCTAGGTTCTCAATAGTTGATCATTGATCTATGAATTGTACTCTAAGAACTTCAAGTTTAGGATTTTTAGCCTCAACCTTCTGCATGGTGTCTTTATGGTGCTTGAACTTAGCCTCACATAGCAAATACAAGCTAGCCACTTGTTTTTCTAACTCTAACCGTGGTTGTCCAGCAATCAGCATTACTAGGTTCGCATAGTAGATATTGACCAACTCCATGTATTCTATCATCTCTTCTATTTGCAACTCCTTAAGTCAGATCTCTGCATTATGATAGGCATCAATCCCATCAATGATGCGCTACCAAATTTCTTTTCCTTGTTGAAGTTGCTGGAGAGCTTCATTTATTTTTGCCTTTGCCATCTGGATGTGCTTCTCATTAACTTCCTTCTATAGGCTAACCTAGTCTCTATAGTGATTTTCAACTTTTTCAAACTGCAAAGCTTCATTTTCCTAGGCAGTAATCTCAATAGTAGTTTTCTAGTGTAAGGCATAAACTTCTTCGATTAATAGATTTCGATTTTTTGAGGTTAATTTCCTTAATTCAAGATTCACCCTAGCTAGCTACTTCTACTGTTGATGAAAAAATTCTTGCATTTATTCTTTTTGAGGATCAACAATGTGTAGGCGATGATTCTCTGCCAGTAATGCCTCATTCTCCTAGCACATCCAAACTAAGTCCTTCTAAACTGAATATGTCTTTACCTTGGCTACAGACTAGCTAAAGATAGCTCTCACTATTTCCTCCTTAGCCTTCCTGAATTGTTCTTAAAGTTGTTGGAAAGCTTCATCTTTGGTTATTGTCAAGTTGAGGATTGTAGGATAAATAAGGTGGGCATGTAATTCAGTAACCTCAGTGGCCAAGCATTGATTTTTTACTTAAACTGTTTCAAGTTGCCCCTCCAAGATGATGCATTTGCCCCTTACTTCCAGCAACTTTGATTAGGTTACGATGAGCTTATCCAGAAAATCAAAGATATCCAAAATCTGTTGCCGATCCCCACCAATTGATCTCGTAATTCTTCATTCTGGGTTACATTCAATTTTCTACTGACCATGCCTACAGATGTCTACACATCTCAAAGTGCAAATACATCTAGTATAGACATTGCAAGTGCATTAAGTTCTTTAGCAACATGATCAACAACTACTTCAGCTACCATCTTTTGCCTTTGGTGCTACATCACCAGTATAGTGGCCCCTTCACCTTCCTCCAAACGCACCAAGAAGGAGATGGCATTCCTAGAGATTTCTAGGAATAAATGATGTTGTAATAATGACACCATCACCTCTCGAGCATTGGGATCTAACATTGTAGGCAACTACATTCATTGGGTAGAGAATATTGGTCCATCCCTTTCCATCTGACTGATTATTTGAGCCACTTCATTAAGGTAACTCATTTTTTGGTTGATACATAGATGGGTCTACACTACTCATCCCTACATGCTACTCTTACTTACACAAAAGCTGCTCTCAAATTTCACACAAGCACTTAATGGCTACACAAGCCTCCAAAATTTTTTCTTGAGTAGGCAGTGGAGGTGGTGGCTCCTCCTCTTCTTAAGTTATAATACCATGAAGCCAAAGGAGCATGCCTAATTGAGTCATTAGCATAACAGATGATTCTCAACCTTCTGCAAAATTTTTGGATGAGGCACGGACAGGGCAAAGTTTTTCCTTCCACATTTGTTTTCCTTGAAATGCTTCTTGATCTCTAAATAGATTAGTTGTAGAAGGTTTATAGGAAATCTCCTACTTAAAATGACACATGCTCGGGCAAAAAAGGTGGTCATCTTATTGGGCCTCACCATTGAATTGAGGTGATAGCCCACAATTTTAAAATAGATGTGTTGTGCTGGTGTGAGTGTGTCATACTCCTTACAGTTAACCCTATAACATTGTTGAGTCTACTCCTTTTTGGCTTTAGGATCACCTTTGTTGATAGCTCTGCCAACTATGTCCCAATATCAAGAAATCCCAATGCCTACATGATAACCTCAATTGAGTAGGACACCTGAATATCCTTGATTTTCATTATGGACCTTAGTCTTTTATTGCTCTAGAAGAGATATCTATCCCATGTACCATTTCCCACTAGATGTGGTGACTGGCCACATGGGAGAGGTTTGCAATTGTGCTTTGACTTTTACTAGAGCTTTCTCTAAAAATGGCCTGAAGTTTATCTCCTAAAGAACTTAGTGTTGAATCTCTCAAGACCTAATTATGTCAAGGAAAACTTGAGTTAAAGTGACTTCAATCCTTAGCATAGGTCCTGGTGCTTCCCCTTGCTATGATTACTCTGTTGATACTTCTTCTTCTAGAATTTGTTGAATAGATTCTAATTCGGGCTCCTCATGAAGAGGTCCCCTTGCATGGGTTGCCTCTTACAATTCTTGGACTTGTTCTTATTTGCCTCTTTCAACTTTGGGTTCTTTCTTCCTTGGTTGAGAGGGTTCTCCTTCCTATGAGCATTTCAGTCTTCATGCCATTTGTAATTATAATAAGACCATGGGTTAGCAATCATTGTGTAACATGAAGCAATTGGAATGCCTTTATATCTTTAGGATAGTTACACTTGGCTAAGTTGTGATGATGACTAATTTAATTACTCCAATCATTATTTTATTTATGTGTTATTATTAATAAATCATCCCAGAGGTTGTTGAAGGAGTTAACTCTCAAAAAATTGATGTTTCTATATTGTTAAGGTTATTAACCCTTTGAGGGGGATAGAAAAATTTTCAAAATTTTCATCAAAAATCTTAAGGATTGTAGCCCCCATGATAAAGAGCTTACCTTTAGTAATTACAACATTGAAGAATGAAGTGATTTGGACAAACAGTTAGGAAGTTAAGGGTTGTGGAAGGTTTTGGGCTCTGAAAATGGCAAAAACACCTCATGTGTTGTGAGGAAAATGACAAAAAGTTTTAAGTGTGCAGTGGTATATATAGGATTTTTTGGTTTTGTCAACGAGGCCTCGTCAATGCAACTATTGACCACCATAGACGACCGTTGACTTTGATCAAACTTACAAAATACAAAGAGCTTTTGAATAAAATTCGAATCAAATGAAAGCTCAAAAGGCCAAGAATAGTATAAAAATATGAAAAGAGGGTGTTGGAGCTCATAAATTTGGAAAAATGGAGAAAATTGATTTATCATATGAATGGAATAAAAGGATAAGGAGCACTGAGTAGAATACACAATGCAATATACGAAAGATAGGATTGTAGGAATGCCTAAGGTAAGGAACCAAACTAACAAAACCAAGAGCTATGCAAGTGGGTCCTCCCCATAGTAGGCTCATGCCCTTATTACCCTTGCATAACCTCAACTAAGGAGTCTGTGGGCCCCACAGTTGACTAATGGTCATGAAAAGTTAAGGACCAATAAAAAAGAATCTATCTAAGAATTCAAACACATAAAACTAAGACATAGAGCATAACATAGAACCTGATAGTGAGGTGAGTTATGGCAGCATGGATGGATGATAGAGAAGGTGGAATAAAATTCTAAATTGAGGTCATAAAAAGTCCCTTGTGAAATTTGTGTTTAAAATGACCTAAGAAGATCCATCCTTGGTCTAGACCAAAACCAGCTGCTTTCAGTGACTACGCATCATCACTCTAAGACCAGTCCACCCGCATGAGATACAAGAGTGCATCCATAAAACAACCACTATTTCAAAAGAGAAGAAAAGAGAGAAGTAGGAAGTGAGACTGGGCCTTAGTTAAATGGGACCTTTAGGCATGGGTACATGTCTTTCTAGTCCCATAACTAATGCTTAAAGCCCATTTATTTATTTAAGAGGTCTGCTTTGAATTTCCATCATGTTTTTTTTTTTTTTTTGAAATGGAAACCACACCATGCAAAGACTTATTTGTTTATTATGTTTAAGGGGTATGCTTTGAATTACCATCATTTTTTTCTTGATGGAAACCATACCATGCAAAGACTTTATTTCACTTCCTACTAGTAATTAAAATGGAACGATAAGAAGTCCGTGAAAAACACTCAAGCACTCAACCAAGTAGAAAAGTACAAAGAGTATTGAGTCCCCTTGAAGTCACACCCTTTACAAACCTTTGAATCCTTCCTAATTCTAGAACTACCAAGGTCACTAATTAATTAAAAATTTCCTTAATGGAAGGAACCTCAAATTCCCAGAAAAAATAAAACCATAGAGATTATTGGATGGGTGGATGACGTGGACTCACTGCCTGTTCCATGAAAAATAAACCATGTCATAGTCATCAAACATTAGAATTCAAAAATAGAAACCAAACATTGACAATCACAACATTAAACACAAATCATCATTAGTAAATAGCAACAATGACATTGTGTCCTGTGGCAATAAAGCAATTTTATTAGCAAAAATGAGGAAATATCACACTTGAACAAAACAAAACAAAGTAAAATATATAAGAAAATGTAAAATAATCAAGAAAGGTTCAAAGGTATTAACAATGATGAAAAATTAGAAAAAATTTGAAAATTGAAAATCAAAAATCAAAAATTTGTAAAATAAATAGCTTGTAAAATCAAAAACGTGGAAAATAAAAAATAGAAAAACTGAGAAGTCAAATCTATTGTTAGCACGAATGACCATCTCCCCCACAACTAATTTGGAAGGAGGAGATCTAAAAAAAATGGAACGTGGTTGTCCATCCATCAAGGTGATAGTTGCACTAGCCTATCTTAGCTCTACGAAAGGTTTTACTTATTGGATGTTGACCAACTACTTTTTATTTAGGCTTTCAGGTTTGTAGATTAACATGGACCCAAAGGAAAAGGTTTGATCAATTATATAAGGTCCCTCCCATAATGTTTGAAATTTTGTCTTATGGGGTACATGTGTGGGGTTCCATTAGAGGACCTTATCTACTAATTGAAGTTTTATCTTTCATATTCTTAGGTCATGATGTTACTTGTTGAATGCCTTGTGCACCTCATTCAAAGATAGGGCCACCAATCAATTTTCTTCTAGCACATTCAGGTTGATCAATCTTTCTTTTTGTGCTAAAATTAGGTCAACATTCAAATCATAGGTTTTTGAGAGTGTATGAAGCTCGGATTGAATTAGGTGTGTTGGAAGTTTTCTATACACCAACTCATAGGGAGAATAGCCAATAGAAAGTTTCCATGTTGAACAGGAAGCCTAGAGGGCATCATTAAGTTTCATACTCCAATCTTTCTTATATTTGCTAATGGTCTGTGTTCGTATTTTTGTGATCCTCCAATTGGTTACCTATACTTAACCATTGACTTGGGGATGGTAAGGTGTTGTTAATTTATGTTCAACTCCCAAGCATTGCATTAACTTTATAAAACTGAAACCTATGAAATTAGTTCCATTCTTAGAAATTAGTGAATGTGGCACCCCAAACCTATTTACAATATTTTATTGTATAAATCTAATAGCAATGGATGATATACAATTAGTAATGGTTGTTGCTTCTACCCATTTTGTGCAATAGTTGACTGCTATGGTAATATATGTCTTTCCATTGGACATGGGTGTGATGGAACCCATGAAGTCAAAGCCCCATATGTCAAAAGGTTTTAGTGGTTGAATCCACTATTAAGGACCTTCCATGTGAGCAGTCATCCCCCCATCTTGTTGATAACATTCACAAGATTGGACAAATTCATGGTCATCCCTAAAGATTGTAGGCCAATAGTATCCTGCCATCAAGATTTTTATGGCCATGCATCTCCCTGCATAGTGGCCTCTACAAGGTCCTTCATGAGCATTCTGGAGAACATGTAGTTTATCTTTGTCAGGGACACACCAACAAATTAGGCTATCGGTGCACACCTTGTAAAGATGTCCATTGATTTCTATAAAATATTTGGTTCAATAGAGAAATTGTTGCCTCTTTCTGTAGTCAAGATTTTGTGGCATCTCTTGAGTGAGAAGATAAGTAAGGATGTCATTGTACCATGTTATTTCTATTAGCATTTGATCATTTATTGCTCCTATAAAGATGAGTTCATCTGGAAATTGATCAAAGAGCAGATTCTCCTCCTCTTTATTATCCCATCTTAAGCAAGAGACATAGTCAATGACCACATTATTGATCCCATCTTAAGCGAGAGATTGAATTCTTGTAAGATCACAAGCCACCATATGACATTAGGGTTCACCATTGGCTTCTTCATGAGGAAGTAGATTACACTATGGCCCATGTGCACAAATACTTTGTAGCCAAGCACATAGTGCCTAAAATTTTCCAGAGCATACACCACGACCATTAGTCCTTTTTCCATGGTGGTGTAATTTAATTGTGCTCCCACAATGCTTCAACTCATTTAGTGGATGTAGTATGGGCATTTCTTATCATCCATCTACATGAGCACTACTTCCAAGGTGTAGTTAGATGCATCCATCATGATGTGGAAGGGTCTGGACCAGTCTAGTACTCATAGGATTGGTGTTTCTATGAGTTTCTCCTTTAACTATTGGAATGCATGTTTACATTCCTTAGTCCAAATGAAAGGTGCATCTTTCCTTGTAAGCTCTCCCAACGTTTTTGTCATCTTAAAGAAATTCTCTATGAATTGCTAGTAGTAGCCAGTGTGTCCACGGAATGATCAAACATCTTTAACTATCACTAGCTAGCATGTTATTCCTTGGATGATCCTTATCTTTTCTAGATCTACCCCAATCCCTACTTGAGTGATTCCATGCCCTAGTAGAATGCCTTCTTGGACCATGAGATGGCTCTTTTACTAATTGAATCATAGATTTTTTTCAACACATCTCTTCAGTATTTGCTTAAGGTGGTCCAAGGCTTGCTCTAATGTAGCTCCATAGGTGGAAAAGTCATCCATGAAGACTTCCACACCATTACCAATCTACTATTGGAAAATACTAAGGACCAAGCATTCAAATGTTGCAAGGGCATTGCATAGACTGAATGCCATCTTACAATATGCAAAAGTTTCCCAAGGACTTGTGAATGTTGTCTTGGCCTGATCTTCTGACACAATTTGGATTTGGTTATAGCCACTATAACCATCCACGAAGCTATAATAATAATGCTCAGATATGGTGTCCAACACTTGATTCACAAATGGCAATGGAAAATGATCCTTGAATGTTGCCATATTCAATGGCCTAAATTCAACATAGACTCACCATTTGCCATCTTTCTTTGGCATAATTACAAGTGGGCTAACCCACTCACTATTTGTGATTGGATAGATGAACCCTTCCTTAAGAAATTGTTTAATTTCCTCCTTGACAATCTACTTTAATTTTGGGTACGATCATCTCTGTCGTTGCCTTCTAGGCTTCATGGTTAGGTTAGTGTAAATGCAATGCTAGCATATCCTTGGATTGATTCCTGTTAGCTCAGGATATGACCAAGCAAAGGCTATTGGCCATTTGTTAACCACATTTAACAGCTTTTCTTTTTGTTCAAGAGTAAGTTTGGCATTAATTATGATGGGTTTACCATTACTTAAAAATGCATATTCCATGCTAGTAAATGAAGTTTTTAGCTCTAGGGGCTCTTGCTTCAAGTTATCATGAATTTTCAGCTCTCCCCAATAGGTCTCATCATCTTCATCAGAGAGTTGGGAATGAACTTGTTCAAGTTTAACCATGCTTTTAACATAAGCACATGTTAGGCTCTTATTTGGTTCATGCATAATGTGCTGCTATATGAGTTAGCTATCAGCCACTAGGTACCCTCCTATTTTGTGGTAGCTACATACAGACACCTTTGAATATTGATTTCTTGTGGACACTAATTACATGCTTTAATTTATGTACATTTGATGGACCAAATCTTTTGGATGCAATTGCACCCATTATCACTATACGCAATGCATAGAATATGCTTCTTCTCTATCTTGCCTAATTCATTTTCTTTGAAGATTTTCAAAGAGAGATCCCTTATGCCCATACGTGCATCAACCATGCTTAACCAAGTTCTTTTAGTACTAATGGGAAAGTCACTTTTGCAGTTTTCAACCTTGATCACTAGAAAATCAACAGGATATGACCACCCATAAACTATGGTCAAAATGTCCTTTATTAATCCCAAAGGAATAGTAATTGACTAATCTACCAATTCTAGATGGATGTTTCTCTTCTTGAGAGGTGGTAGATTTCATGCCTTGTACGTGTCATGGGAGATGAGATTAACTCGAGAACTAGAGTCAAAAAGAGCCTTGCATGAATCATGTCTAGTGATTTGTAGGTAAATGAGTGAACTTCCTAGGTTAGATCTTTTTGTGGAAAGATTGTCAATCTTGATCCAATTAAAAATAGCATGAGGAAGCATTACAGTGTGAATCTGAGGCAGCATTTGGTTTGAAAGGCACTCAAAGGTATTTGATGCAAAGGATGAGGGTATTAGAGATGCAAGACAATCAGTCGTACTAGGTTGTGAGTGTTGGAGAGGACTACTGAGTTGGAAGAAGGGTCTTTTTTGGATCTATTTTCTAAAGCACTCAGCTAGAAAGCTAGTTGTGAATATACAGCCCTTGTAGCATTTTGTTCTTGTGGTTGAGGAGGAATCTCACCTTGCATCGATGACGTAGGAGGTAACTTGATTGAAGGCTGAGGTGTGTGTGTAGACAGATGTAAAGGGTGGTATGAATATGGGTTTTTTTCTTGAGTATATGGTGAATGTGTTTGGTGGTACTCTAGAGGGTAATAGTAATGCTGAAATGAGGTATGACTTGTAGAACTTCCTAAAGAGATGGGTTTCTGAACATAGTACCCATATGGATTTGGTTGCCTATAAGAATACTACTACCTCAACAATGGCATTTCCCATAACTGTGGTTTGTACCATTATTGGTATTGTTTATAAGGTTGTGGAGGAGCTCCACTTAGGTAGTAAGCTTGTTGTTGTTGGTGGAACTACCTTAGATTGCCTTGGGGATAAGGCAATCATCTAGATGCTTGCCTACGTGTTAGTCAAGGATTCAATGCATACACCACAGACTCTTGTAAGTGTGATACCATAGGGCAACAACCCTTGGGATGTTCGTATTAACAGATGTCACTATTAGTTTCATCATTAAAGTCAATATCGACAACTTCCTCTATGGCTGTAGCTTTGCCCTTACCTCTTTGGTAGGCACGTTTAGCTTCTTTTCACATCCGCCGATTACAATCACTATTTTGCTCTTTGGATTCTTCAGTGATCTTCATAGTCGTTTGGAATTCTTCATCCAAAGAGTCTCATAATTTATCAACCTTTGCCAGAATATTAGAAATAAATTTCTGGATGGGCAAGGTTTTCCTATTCACCACTTCATCAAGTGGTGACTCCTCCTTATCACAAAATTGACACTTCTGTTTCTTGATGGAAGGATCCCTATTATACTCTTCTACACTTTCTCTTTTTCATATCTCGCCTTCTTCTTTTGATACCTACTCAATCAGCCTTTGGATCTAATGAGCATTTAATTTAGAAAATCTTCCTTGGGCACACACCCCAAGAGTTCTAGTTTCTACTCTGAGCCCATCTATGATGTGGTGAAGTTGTTCCCTCTAAGAATAACAATGGCTAGGGCATTAGTGTAAGAGTAAATAGTATCTACCCATGGTGGCATCCAAGGGTTCATGTATTCCCTATTTCCAACCTTGGTTGTGCCTTCTTAGATTAGACACTCTAGGGTACATCTGGTATTTGTCATTAAATAACTCTAACATGGTACTCCATTAGTAAATGAATTCTGGTTCCAAGGACTAGTACCAACTTTCAGCTTCCTTGATGAGTGTCCTAGTGAAGAGTTTGAGATTCTACCATTTATTTTCTATGTTTTGTAAGGCACAAGCATCATGGAAATCTTGTAGATGTGTTTGTGGATCAGAATTGTATCCCCCCTCAAATCTTGGGATATTTTCATGTCTAAGCACTTGATCTGGCTATCTCTCATATGCCTTGTTGGAATTCTAACTACCTCTACAATGTTGAGCATATTGCGAGTCACCAACAAAGGTTCATCATCATCACTGCATCAATGACACTGAGGATGGTTTCGGCCACCCCTTCGATCTTGATGGCCTTCATGATCATTGTTATCTCATTAATCACCTTCATCGTGATTATTTCAATAGCGGCTTCTATGAGAACCAACAGATGAAAAGGAATGTTTAAAATTGGATGAAGAGGATGGAGAGGAAGGTGGACCGTCACCATCACTACGCTGTCTACCACCACTTTTTCACTCATTATGACCACCATCCTTAGATCCCTTGCTATTGTGATGTTTGTCCAAGTCCCTACCCTGACTATCACTCTTTCTCAAAGCTAGTTTATGAATAGTGGATTATAGGTTCAGGGTTGCACCCTCATTACCAATAACAAGGGGTAGAGAATCTTCTTGTTGAAAACCTTCAAAGGGAGGATCCTCATTGTCATCTTGATCTAGTAGGAACAAGGGATTAGTATAATGTTTTCTCTTCATAGCCTCATGGTGCCACTCCTAGTGTCAATCTCACCTATGTTGTGTTTCAATGGAATAGTAGTTTTGAGTATCATAACCATTCATAACGTATTCTTCATGAAGATCTAAGATGTCCAACTTCTTAAGAGTTTGAAGCAGCATCCTGGGTATAGATCGATTGGGGGGCAAGACGATGTTGCCCTCCATATCACGTCATCATAGTTGTTCATCCTAATGTAGGATGATGGTGAAATCTGCTACATACTCATCTGGATGAGTATATACCACTTTGCACTTTTGTGGGATTGGCAGTTTAACATCTTCACGTTTGTTGGAAGAAAAAGACATTTTGCAAAACAAATAAAATTATCAGTGTGCATAGTAGTTTATATGTCATTGTAAGTGATGTTGACCTTGAGTTTGTCCAACAATATAAATAATATTCACTAATCCTAGATAACACACATTTCAACAAATAAAGTCCCTGGAAATAGTGCCAATGATGAGCAGCGAGGTACCACTACACCCAACTTTATGAATCACAAGCATTCACGTGCTATCTAGTCAAATTTCATAATCTTTATAGTTTCCGATGCACTAGCCCTCTAAGAGGTGAATCTTACCTTAAGGTCATTCGTTGTCTTCCTAATTACACTTGTGATGTACACTAGTATGGTTAAGTGTAATTGAGGCATCCCATTTTTATCATTTTGTATTTTATGATTTGGTGTTTAAAGGGAGATAAAGTAATTAGATTAACTAGTTTAATTTAACTAATTAACTAGTATCTAACTAGTCCTAACATAAGTATCCAATCCCACTCTTTGCACACATCCTGAACCTATGTATCCACTACTACATTACCAAGCACTACACTACTAGGTAAACTAAGCAATAATGCTGCTAGGATTACCAAGCAAATACATGTTACGCTCAAGTGATCGTACTTATGTGTTTAATCTATATGGCTTATCTTGCTTAATTACTTCATTACTTAATTACTGGAAAACATTTAATGAATAAATTAATTGAAAAACTTGAATGCATAAATGAAATATTTAATCTATCCAAAGTGTTGCAAGGTTTATCAAAAAGCCCGTCTTTATTACCATACATACTATTGTGCTCAGGTACAATAATGCTCGAATAAAGATCTGTACACTAAATGACTACTACTACAGGCACTTAGGGGAAATATTCTAACTCTCAAATGAAAAAATTGCAAGAGCTTCACTACTACTGAAATCTCATAGCCATAAATGCAACTAGTAGGTGTGTATTTATAGCCAAAATGTAGACACTACGTCGATGGAGCCTCATCGACGCAAAATATGATACATCAGCAAGGCCTCATCGACGCAGCCAAGAAACTGTAACTCATCATGGGTCTTCATGTTTAATATCCTTTTTCAGTGTATAATTAGAGAGTAGGATATCTATGTCTAAGTCCTCTATTTAATCTATTTTCTTAATTCTAGAACTAATAAGTGGATCAAAGGGTTCCATGCACTTTAAAATAGTTTTAGACTTTCATTTTCAAGCCACTGGGTGTCCTCTAGTGTAGTAGCTACTGCGTAAACATGTTCTTACTCACACACTTGTTCCTTAGCTTTGTTGTGGGTTATGTTAATATTTTTAATTTTTAGCCCACAACTGCACCCTTTACTATTAGTGATGCATGGATTTTTCTATCTCTCCACAATGATAAGTTTATTATTTATGTCTTGTGTTTTAGTGGTGATGTTTGTTGGCTTTTGCATATGATTAGAAAAACTTATTCTAGAGAGGAAGGGTGTTGCACTAACTTGGCTTTGTGCAGGTTTTGATGTGCTAATAGATCTACGAGTTTTGTGTTTATGTGAGAAAACTATCTTAAAGAAAAAACGTTTTTGAGGTTATGGTTGAGATCTACTATCATTCTGATTTTTGTGTATGTTCATAGCACAAGTGGCATTCTTTTGTTGATGGTATGGTATCGAACCTTCCTATGTTGTTGGTGGTGACATAGGATGAAGGGAAGTATGAGAATATTAAGGATATGACGAAGCACGAGAGGCGTGAGGTGTTGATCCTTCAAAAGATGTTGTGGGTTGATGATATTTAGGAGAGTGGTAGTAATGATTTGAGGTAGAGGAAGTACAACCAGTTGGGAAAACAAGTTGTTGAACATAATATCCATATGGATCCAACTAGTAGTAAGGATAGTGCTGGTTTGATGATGGCCTCCCCCATAACTATGGTTTTTGCCACTACGGTAATAGTAGTTCTAAGGTTGATAAGAAGTCCCACTAGGATAGTACAATTGGTTGTAGGACTATCTATAATTACCTTATAAGGTAATTTCCTAGACATTTGCTTTTGTACAAACTTGGAATTCAAATCAAAAGTCCAATACTCATGTAAATGTAACATGATTGGGCAATAGTCCTTTGGTTGATCATATAGGCAGGTGTCACATCCATCATCCTCTTTTGTGATTGAGTCTATAGCCTCTCCTTCTATAGCTATTTTTCCTTTTTACTGATAAGCGTTCCTAGATATTTCTTGGTTCTTTTTTCTATGCTTTTTTTAATCTCTTAATTCTTATTGCATTACTCTCTCCTCTATGGTTTTCACATAAGTTGTAACTTTGTTGTTCATAAACTCCCATATCTTATCTATACTTGCTTCAAGCTCATAAATAGACTTTTGTATTGGTAAGGTTTGTTATAAAATCACCTCATTGAGAGTTACCTCTTTTTCATCATCATAGATATGGACCCTCTTCTTTTAAAGAGTTGGATCCTAGTTATATTCCTCTACATTTGCTTGTTTACATAGCTCTCCTTCTTCTTTTGCCACCAACTCAATTAGCCTTTGTATTTGATGGGCTTTCAATTTGTATAAGTGACCTTGGGCATAAATCACAAGGGTCTCCCTCATTTGATTACAAAGACCATCTATGATGTGAACAGTTGCTCTTTTTAAGAGAAATCATGGCTTAGACATCTATGTAGTAGCAAATAGTATCCATCCAAGGGTTCATGACTTTCTTACTTCCTTCCTTGGATTTTTTTTCTCAAGTTGGACACTCTTGCATAGGTTTTGGTATTTCTCATTCAAGAGTTCTAGCATTGTGGATCATCGATCGATTGAATCTGATTCCAATGATCTACACCAACTTTCAGCTTCATCTACTAGTGTCCTAGGAAAGAACTTAAGCTTTTTCCACTTACTTTTAATGTTTTTCAAGGTGTAGGCATCATGGAAGGCTTGTAAATGATTTTATGGATCAAAATTGTAGCCTCCCTGAAATTTAGAAATGTTGTCTATATCAAGCCATTTGATGTAAGAACTACCTTCCTAATCTATGTCATGTCCCTAGTAGCCAACAAGGGTTCATCATCATCAGACATGTAATTTTGATAATCTCTATTTCTATTTGTCTTATAGTGATGATCTTGTCTATTCTCATTTTAACATCTTTGATTTTTCCCTTTGGTTCAATTTCTATCTTTATCTTAACCCCATAGTGGAGCTTTGTCTCTATACCTACATTCATCTTCATCAAAACTAGATGTTGAAGAGGAAGAGGAAGATGAGGAACTTGGAGAATTTCCATAGCTCCTATATTGTCCCCCATGGTCCCTTGATCTATCTTTTCTAGGTTTAGAGAAGGTCCTATGCCTTGAGGCCCTCCTTATTCTAGGACTTTCTCCATCTTCTCTAGGATTTTATATACCAATTAAATGTAGTCCTTGTGTGTAGTAAGAATGAAAATGAGCATATGAAACCCTTATTTAAGGCTTTTCACTTCAATTCTCTTCATTATAGAACCCATCATTTCTCCTATATGTGTTCTCATCATATGATGCATTATTGGTCCTATGTGAAGAAGACATGGTTTCAACCTGTGTGACTTAAAATATTAATATTTAGTAAAAGATAAATCATTAATACTTTTACAGCGATTGTTTATAATATAACTAATCTAGATAACTAGCATCATCCCTAGCAACGATGCCAATGATGAGTGATGGGTACCCCCTATGCCCAACCATACGAATTACAAGCGTTCACGCATGATCTGATTGAATTCTATGGATGGAACTAGTTGTGGCACCTAGATCATTATGCCTTGATTGCAGTTCATTGTCTTCACACTTAAACTAGTGGTAGCTTTGTCATGTATGATTTAGTCCAAAGTGAGGCATATGATTGTTTATGTTGTTCTAGCCTTATTCTACTCCTAACGATAATAAAGAAATCAATTATTTAAACTAAGTACAATAGAAAATAAATTCTAAACTAGTGTATGGCAATGAGTATCCATTCCCAACTTGCCATACACATTCTAAACCCACATATTCACTACTAGGATTACCAAGTGCTATGCTACTACGTGAACCAAGCAATAACACTACTAGGATTACTAAGCAAATATGTGTTTATGCTCGAAACTAGTCATGCTCATTCCACTAATTAATTAACTTGCATGAAATGTAAATATTAACTAAGTACATGAAACATAAATTGCATGAAAAGTAAATCTAATCTAAGTCAATGTACTGCAATGAATAAGAATCAATCTCAATCCTATTGCCATTTATGAAATGTGTTCAAGTACATTGCCACTTGAATAAGACACTGTACAACTAGCTCAGATTCACACTGCGGGAATCACTAACTATTTTCTATGACTATAAAATAAAATTACAAGAGTTCAACTACAAAAACAAAAGAATGTTATAAATAATATGTCCAAGTGTTGTATTTATAGGCAGGCATGCATCCCACAATATCAAATATCCCATGTTGTAGCATGGATTACGACATAGAGGCTTCAATATCAAGACAAAGATATCAAATCCCTGATATCGGATACCCAATATCTTAGCCTACAACAAAATGTGATTCATCATACCCCCATGACTAAATGGAAACTCATCCTCGAGTGAACAAAAGGAGAAACAAGTTCTTTACAAAACTCAAATCCATGCTACAAGCACTCACTAACTATTCTCTAAGACTACAAAATAAAACTACAAGAGTTCGGCTACTCTATTGACAAAAGAATACTATGAATTGTGCATCCAAGTGTTGTATTTATAGGTAGGCATGCATCCCATGATATCAAATATTTGATGTCGTAGCATGGGCTACGATATCAGGGCTCCGATATCAAGCGTAATATATCGGATCCCTGATATTGGATACCCAATATCTTAGCTACAACAAAATGTAATTCATCATTTAGATTTAATTTCATTATTAATCAGATTAAATAATTAATTTCTATATCAATATTCAATTAGTTTAAGGCCTCAACAACATAAAGAATTATATGCCTCACTTTGGAATAAGTCATATGTGATAAAGCTACCACTAGTCCAAGTGAGAATAGAGTGACTTGTGATCAATGCTTAACAATCTAGATACCATACTAGTTCCATCCTTATAATTCGAATGAATTTCATCATTCACACCATTTCCACGGATGGTGCTAAGGATCTAGATTAGTTATATAATAAATTATCATTGTAAAAGAATTAATGACTTATCTTTTAAGAAAAATTAATATTTTAAGCTACACACATTATCAAATAAAAATATGTCTTCTTCACATAGGGCCTATAGTCCATCACATAATGAGAACATTAGTAGGAGCAATGATAGGATATATACTGAAGAGAATTGAAATGAACCACTGCAAGTAAGGATCTTGTATGCTCATTCAAATATTTACTACATTCAAAGACTACATTCAAGAGTTGCAAACAACCCTAGAGGGGATGGAACAAGTCCTAGAACAAGGAGGGCCTCAAGGCCCAGAGCCTTCTAAAAACCTAGAAGCGATGAACCAAGGGATCATAGAGGAAGATATAGAAGCTATGACCAATCTTCGAGTTCACCATCTTTCTCTACCTTTTCAATGTCTAGTTCTAACAAAGATCAACATAGGTTTGAAGATAGATCTCAACTAAGGAAGAATCACAATAGAGATAAAAATGAAAATAAAAAATAAGATACAATGTATTAAATGGAGCATAGAAGAGATCATCATAATCAAAAAAATAGAAGTATAGATTATTAACAAGACATATTTGATGATGATGAACCATTTTTGGCTACTAGAAGCATGGTACAAATCATGGAGGTAGTTAGAATATCCCACAAGCATCAAAGGAAAAGCCACATCAAAGGCTTGATATGAATAACATTCCTAAACTTGAGAGAGGCTATAATTCTGATCCACAAGATCATTTACATGTATTCCATGATGCCTATGCCTTGCAAAGTATTGAAATTAAGTGACAAAATCTTAAGCTCCTTCATAGGATGCTAATAGAAGAAGCTAAAGGTTGGTATAGATAGTTGGAACTAGACTCAATTCACAAGTGATCCATAATGCTTGAGCTCTTCAACAAAAAATACCAAATCTATTCAAAAGTGTACAATCTAAGGAAACAAATCTAATAGTGAAAGCAAGAAAATAATGAATTTGTAGATGTAGCCTTGGGCACATACTATTCTCTGCTACATAGATGCCCAAGCCATGGTTTTTCTCAAATTTCATCACATCATAGATTGGCTTCATAACAAAATGAGGAAGGCCTTTGGGATTTATGCCCCAAGAAAACTATCAAAGTGTAGAGGAATATAACTGGGATCCAACTCTTCATAAAAAGAAGTTCCATATTTATGATTAGGAAAAAAAAAGTAGCTCTTAGTGAGTTAATTTCACTCAAAACCTTGCCAATACAAAAGTCTATCATTGATATTGAAGTAGGGGTAGATAAGATGTGGTAGTTGATGAATGAAAAAGTTACAACCAACTTGAAAATCATAGAGAAGAAGATAAAGTAAATAGGATCAAGTGGTCAAAATAAGAAGAGGAAAAAGAACAAGGAAACAAGGAAACTTATCAGCAAAAAGGGAAAATAGTTGTAGTAGAAGAGGTTACAGACTTAGATATAGAGGGGAGGATGGATGTAACATCTATCAATATGAACATCTAAAGGGCTATTGCCTAGTTATATTACATCTACAAGAGTCTAGGACTTTTATTTTGAATCCTAAGTTCATAGAAACGAAAATGCCTAGAACTTTGTCTTACCCACAAGAAAATTATAGACAATTCTACAACCAACAATACTATCCTAGTGGGACTTCTTATCAACCTCAAAACTACTATCAAGCATAGTGGCAAAACACACAGTCATGGGGGATGTCATAAACAAACTAGTAATACCCCTATCGCTAGCCAAATTCTTATAAATACTATGTTCAACAACCTATTTCTCCAAATGGTTCTACTTCCTATACCTCAACTCACTACTACTATCCTTTTGAATATCATCAAACTGCAACATCTCATGCCTCTCATCATCCATCACATCATCAATACTCTCATACTTTCCTCCAACATATGTCACCACTAATAATGTATGAAGGATTGGCACCACAACCTCAATAGAAGAATGTCACTTGCATTGTGAACATACAAGTGAATGATAATGTTAGTGGATTTGAGCATAAGTGTAGGAAATGTCCTTTCTTTAGGATAGTTTCCAGATAGGTAAATAAAACAAGTAGACCTACTAACCCATCAATACTAGCACAAGGCCAATTTCGTGCAATGTGGTTCCTCAAAACAATAATGTCTTCTAATCCTATGTAAAAGCCAACAACCAGTATAACTCCAACACAAAACATAAAAGATGAACCTATCACTATCGAAAGACAAAAAATTCCATGCATTACTAATAATGATAAAGGGTATGATTCTAGGCTAAAAGTTCAAAGTATTAACACAATCTCTATACCAACCTATAACAAACTTGAGGAACAAGTGTGTGTGTAAAACCAAGTTTACATAATAGCTACTAAATCAAAATACATTCAATGGCTGGAGAATGAGAATACCAAACTATTCAAAAGATGCATGGAAACATCCAACCCACTTATTAGTTCTTGTACTAAAAAAATAAACCAAACAAAGAACTTAGAAAAGGACATCTTACACTCTGACTATACATCAAAAGAGTATGTTAAATAAGAAGATCCAAGAACTAAAATATAAAATCAAAAAAGAAAAAAACATGTCTAGATCCTCTAAAAAGAAAACACCTTCTAGTTCAGCTAAAGATATGTCTCCAAAAGATCGAAACTTAATTATCATCAATGTTAAATATGTTACCAAGTGAAAACTTAAAATACTAAATATAATAAATGGAAAACTTATGATGTATAACCAAGAGAATGTATGGTCCATTTTCCAAATGTTTGCCCATAAGTTTAGTCATGGGGGAGATGCTCCATCTTGAATCAAGAACTAATAAGTGCATTTTTACCTTTTTTTTATAATTTTTAATCATTTTCCTATTTCTTCAATACTTTTAATTCTTAATATGTTTTTCATTTTTTGTTATTTTTATTTTCTTTATAATTTTTTCTTTTCTTAAGTCATTTCCTTTATGTTTTATAGATGTCTACTATGTTTTTGTTAATAACGATGTTGCCAATCATGACGTAGAAGTGAACACCATGTGTTAGATCTTTGTCTTATGTTATCAAGTCGATTGGATAAATAATTATGTAATGTAGTGAGACCACATCATCCATTCCTCTAACTTCTCTAAATAAAAGATCTTCATCATGATAGCAATATGGTTCATCTCACACAAAACTCAAATTAACTAATGATCATTGTGCCTTAAAGCAAAGGGGAAAGATCAAGTGAAAATGGAAAAGGGTGTGAAATTTGTTGGGTTCTCTACTTGACTTCCTTCTTGAGGCCTATGACTCCTCATGTAATGTATCATCACTACTACTATCAACCATAAAGGAATTATGTCATTGTAAGATGTGGTTCCCAAAAAAAAGAAGAAAAAAAGAGAGAAGAAGAAAATAATATAAAATATATAAACAGAATTCAAAGCACACATCTCTAAAGAACTCTTGGAATACAAGCACTAATTATGGGGCTACAAAGACATGTTAGCAATGCTTGAAGGCACCCCTCTAACAAAGGCCCAAAATTCTTCCTCAATAATCTTTAAAACTACTTCCTTCTTCTCTTTTCTTCTATTTTGGAAGTGATGCTCATTCTCTATGGTTGTTATCGACTCATGATGGTCGGCAAGAAGGAGCACATCAATGTGAGGCCACTATTAATGGTATGGACTTGGTTTGAAACTTTGATAAATAGGTATGATAGTCATCTTAATCACAATTGATACAAGAACCTATTATATACATGGTTAGGTACTTCACGTCCCAATCTCTGCAATTACTTCTCATCCCATTATTCACATCATTATTGCATGTAATTATGAGCCTAATGGTTTTGTATAATATAGTGCATAATCCTAACCAAGGTGGTTGTGTGTTTTTTGGAACACAGGCATGATCTATATTTAACTTCTAAGGTGCACATGGACATCTATAGAAGTGGTTATGCAATGGCATTATGTTAGGAGCCTACTTTGGGGAGAATCCACTTCCATGACTTTTGTTGATCATGGCTTTGAACCAAAACCTCACATCTTTAAGAACATCATTGGCAACTTATCTAAATTGATGCATGATTTTGTGAGTACTTCTCATCAGTTTTGATTATATTTAATGCTTTTATATTGAAATTTCCTCTAAATTTAAAATTTCTTGGTCATTTTTGGAACCACATATTTTCCACTATTTTGATGCATTTGTAATATCTTGCAAACTAGACCTTTGATTTTAGTTACTTAAAAATTTGTGAGCTTCCAGAGTTAAGTTCATTTATCATGGGGGCTAAGGATGTAATTTTTAAAAAAAATTTAGCACCCTATTTTCAAACATTATGATAACTAATAGAAAAAATAATTAAAATAGCTTGAATAACTTGGTAATTTTAGTTACTTTAGAGCCTTGGGGAACATTATTATGAAATTTCCTTAAGTCTAAATGCTAAAAAAAATTGAATTTTGAGCTAACTAAGAATTCAAAAAGGGTTAATTATTAAGGGAAAATTATCAAAACTAATGTTGATCCTTTGATGATTTTAGATGACACCAAACAAAATACATACAATTGAAGGTATTTTGCAAGGAAAGGAAAAGAGGCCAAGAGGAGGATATGCCATGGACAAAGAGCATATATAATGATAAAAGCTCAAACATCACATGATTTCTAAATCCATGAAATCATGAGGAGAAATTCTACATAGAAAGAGAGCCACTAACATAACAATCAAGGTTGGAAAGTCTACCACTATTAGTGACAACATAAAGATTCATCTTCAGTGGATTTTTCAAGACCTCTACAATTTTGTAAACTTTAATGTTTGTCCAGTCTTTTTATCATTTTTTAATAAATCTACTTGAATAAAATTTTATAACGTGGCATTCTAGTTTTGTAGTGGTAGCCAATCTAGTCTTGGTCATCCCACAATTTTTGCAATGGAACTTTATCTATTTATATATAACTTGAGGATGAGTTTTTAGTCAATTGTGTGGTTATGATGAGACTCAATATGTTAGGTAGCTAAGTCATGAGGATATGATGAAGCATCATTTTGTCAAGTATATCAATCACCTAAGATATAGTAGATGTTACATTGCAGATGCTACATCATAAATGCTACATCACATCTGCATTGTAACATCCCTATCAATACATCTCAATTTGCTGCTACATCGTAGATGCTACATTGCATCTGCTATATCACAGATATGATATATCATCTACTATAACTTAGCTACATCAACGTATCCTCATCGACACATCCTCATTGACGCAGCCAAATGCATTAACACATCCCCATCAACGCAATGCCTGTATTTGCCTATACATATGTGAGCACCCACCATGTATTTGACATCATTTGGTTAATAGTGTAGTTGAACTCTTGTAGTTTATTTCTGTAATCTTAGCAAAAAATTAGTGAATGCCCAAAGTGTGGGTTTGAGTCATTTCTATGGCTTCTTATTTGAGTGTCATTATACATGGACACATTACATGAATGAAAATAAGATCGAGATTGATTCATATTCATTACAGCACTTTGACTTAGAATAGATTAACTTTTAATGCAATTTACTTTTGATGTACTTAGTGCACATCAATTAATTGGCAAAATGAGCATGCCCAGTTTTAAGCATAAACATATATTCACTTGGTAATTCCAACATGTTATTACTTGGTTCACCTAGTAGCATAGCACTTAGTAATCCCAGCAGTAGGTACATAAGTTTAGAATGTGTACAATAAATGGGGAACTAAAATTCATCGCCCTTAGGATAATTTAGACTTAATTTTATTATTAATTAAATTAAATAATTAATTTTGATATCATGATTTAATTAGTTTAAGGCCCAAATAACATCAATAATCATATGCCTTTGGACCAAACCATATGTGATAAAGCTACCACTAGTCCAAGTGAGAAGATAGTGACCTACATTCAATGCTTAACAATCTAGATACCACACTAGTTCCATCCATAGAATTCAACCAAATTGCACATGAACACTTATGATTCATATGATCTACCTGCCACTCATAATTACTTGAAGGCTCCATGCTCATCTAGCCAAAGTGAGGTCCTCAAAAATCAATGAATGAGCAAAAACCTAATCTCTTGTTTACTGATTACATCCAAGCTTGAATAAAAGATAAATTGGAGGTAGCTATCAAGTCCCAAATATAAGATTAATCATAAAAAAATATTTTGAATACATCAAATAATATAAAAATAAAAATAACATTTAGAATACATTACATGCTAAGCATTGAGTAGAAAATACAAAAACAACATGAAATAGAAAAATTTTTTAATTTTGGGATGTCTACATAAGTGTACATCTTTACCACTAATATTTTGAAAAATCAAACGTAGGGAGGGATGTTGGAACCCAAATTAAGTGAAACATAGGTACACCCAAATATTTATAAAAGTTTATAACTTAGTGCTACCTACTAAAATTGAACTTGTGATCTAGGGTTTCTAGGCCAAGACCCATACTACTTGGCTAACACCTCATTAAAAAAACAACAAATAAGAAGAAAATTAATTATTGGTAGCTAAAGATTCACTATGCTAAAAACCTTCACATCACTTTTAACATTCATGTATAAACTTAAAATAGCAAAAGAGTAGGATTTGACAAAGTAAGAAAAAGTCATGGTAAACTACTAACATTTTTAGAAAAGCTAAAAAAGGTCATTACTTGAAGCCTCACTGTTCATTTGACATAAGTAGGATCCTAGGAAGATCAATGAATGACAAAAATCCTAACTTCTTTTTGAGTGACTGCACCCAAGCTCAAACCCAAGTTTTACAAATTAAGAAATAAACATTATACAATCACTCTAAATGATGGCCATTCAAAAAATAGTAGTATATATTTTGTATTACCATTACTTTGTTTTTTAATGTAAATAGTACATTTATTTACCATTATATATAAGTTGTTTATCAATGTCATTTTTGATCTTTGACTTAACATTATTTTTATTAGTTAATGTCAAAATGAATCAATTACAAGGATAAAGTATATTTCTCACCATGATTGCTATATAATTGGTAACTACATTACCACATGTTTATATTGTAATTTCATTCTTAAATAAAATGAATTATTATCTATTCCATTATTTGGAATCTCAATCTTTGGAATATTTCCATATTCTGTGAGCTTCATTATTTTTGCTACATTCTTCTTGTTCCCTTACATGTGTTCCTCCTCCATTGAGGGTTTAGGTTTGCTCGTTCAACTCATTAGTTAGGAGCTTGCCACATGTTACTATAGTCTTGTACAAAATGAATGTAATATTCCTATTCTATTTTCCTTCCTAATAGCATGGTTTCCATTCTTCTTGGTAGGTTTCATCTTTCTTTCTTGATATGGATAGACCTCAACTTTACTAACTTTCTTACAACTATGATTTCCATCATTTGAATTCACCATGAATGTTATTTCTATTCTTCTTTATTATTGTTTATCATTAGTTGAAGAACTTGATTCACACTAGCTCTTCCTTTGAGTATTATACCTACTCGTTGGCTTTGATTTGGTTACATGAATTTTTCTTTTCCATTTGCATGCAATACTTTTCCTTCTATCTTCTCTATAACACATCTCATTATCATCTTCTACTTACAATTGCGTCTTCCAGTCTCAATTGATTTTCATGCGAATTGGATTTTAGATTTCTATACATGGATGGTGTTCTATGATTTTTTTTCCTATATGAACTTCTCATTTGCTTCACCTTAGTTCACATTAGAAGTGCTTGATTATGCACACTCACTTCATGAACCTATCTCCCTCACTCCCACCTATAAGTTAACATCGCTTTGATCTTTTATTAATCTCAAATGATTGCAACTATTTGATTTGTATGAATGCATCTCTTTATTTTAATTATCTTTGTGGAAGTACCACTTTTAAGATTGGTTTTAAAAAATTTTGATGTGTGATGTTCAACACTCTCCTTCAATTCTAAGATTTATTTATTCTTAAAATTCTTAAATGAGTGTTTGTTTGCTCAAACTTGATGCATAATGGTAAGGGACATGTGTTGGCTAAGCATAAGAAATTTGAGCCATCATATGTCTCCCCTTCACTCATGAAGAATTTTTAGACATTATTACCTTTTGGTATTTAGGATCATTTATGAAGCAAATATGGTCTATCTTTTATTAATACTAAAATTAATTTTTACAATGCAAACTTTATAGTGCTTATAACACCAATCTCATCAATATACTGAACTTTCTTTTTTTCAGATCAAACTCCATATCTATACTTGACTGTTCTATCTTACAATGAATGAACAAGCTTTTTCAAAAGATCATATTTTTTTCCTTGAGCCTTCTCAAGAGCTTTTCAACAAATACTAAACTTGAATGGTCCTTCTACAAAACAAAATTCAATCATTTAACTTAGTAGTAATAAAAAATAAACTACATGATCTTTTACAAGAACTTACTCACTACTGTTAGCATAGCCAGCCAACATTTCAAGGAACATTTCAATAACATGGGTAGGGGTTGCAGGTTTAACCTACTTTGGTATAGAACATCCTTCTTTAAATCTTGATCTTTCATTACCTGTGTAGGATTCATCTTTGGATTTCTTAACTTCTTTTGATCTTCTTCACATTAACGTAAGTATAGCTTAATGTTCTCAATTTTCTTACTAATCTTTTATATCTCCTCATTGTCTTTAATAATTTTTGAATTCGGTTCCTATACTTCAACCTTTAATTTGTCATTTCCTCTTCTAAAAAACTCATTTCTTTTCTAATACTTCGATTTTTCTATTTCAAGTAGGTTTAATTTTTAGTCTTTCCAAGTGATTGATTCTCTCAAAGTATATACAATTTTTGCCATTTTTCTTCATGCATATCATATCATACACACTAACTACCACTTGTTGCATATACAGGTTACTTGGATTAAACAAAACCATACAATTAGTAGCACATTAGTCCTTCCATTACTTTAGGTCTTTATCATCTCTTTCGACTAACTTCTTGAATGCTACTTTCCATTTCTTTCTATGGTTTTTTCACCATATTACATGTTTGCTTGCAATCTTTTCAAATAACATGATAATAGAAAAAACTCAAACATTTTTATCATCAATTCAACATTAGTATTAAGCATGTTTCTTACAAGAATTTTTACCCTTTTTTGACTTGGGATTTTTTTCATTATTGCTACAACCTCAACTTTTATTACCTTCTAATCTTGCTTTTTATTTTTGCTAAACTCAAAGCTTGTTCTTTCTTTTTCTTCCTCTTCCTCTTATCTACCTTTTGTGTCATTATTATCAATCACTCTTCATTTGTAACCTTCTTTTCTAAGCTCTCTTGGATGTTTTGGTCCTACTTTCCTTAGCAATAATTTCAACCTCCTCTTATCTTTACCCGTGTGGCTTATCTTTGGTTGTCTCTTTCTACTTCTTTGAATCTTTTTTTCTAAATATTTTCCAATTACAAATGGAGATTTTGGTTTCTCCTTATTTAAAGCACGCTTTAATCTTTTAATAATGATAAAAATCAAGCTTCCATATGAAAAGAATGACATTACCAATGTTACAACTCAATATGCATCCAACTAAGTCTATATGTTTTTAGAAATCTTCTTTTTCCAAATGTAACTCTTATTGGAGCACCAAGTTGTGTATATTTTCTTCAATAAAATAAAGTTAATGTAGGTATTGCTATACGTTGGACTCATATATGTCATGAATGCAAAAGAAATGCTTTGGAATAACTCCTTCAAGGCATCAATTCTTATCTAGTTCCTCTCCTTCATTTTGGATAAGATTTCAGATTTAACAATAGTTCATGTATATCTTCATTCTTCTCAATCTATCTAGGATGCAATTTCACGCCTTCATCCCTATATGTTAGATTCATATATATCATGAATGCAAAAGAAATTCTTTAGAATGGCTTCTTCAAGGCATCAATTCTTATCTAGTTCCTCTCCTTCATTTCTAGATTAGATTTTGGATTTAAGAGTACCTCCTATATTTCCTCATTCTTCTCAATTTGTATAGGAGGTGCTTCTAAGTCTTCATCTTGAATAAAAATCTAATAGTTTCCTCCCCTCAATTAAAGATGATCTCTTTGTATTCATCTTTGTATAGTGGGGATCCTAACTGCCTCTGTGATATCTAGCATGCTTCGGGTTGCGAGTAGGGGTTCGTCATGATCATCACTATCATGACGTCTATGATGTCTTCGTGGTGGTTCCCTACTTTCCCTACGTCCTTTCCCTTGTCCTAACTCCTCTCGACCTTCCTGTCGAGGTATTTCATCTTCCTTTTTACTTTTACCCTCTCCGTTATGCTCACGATGGTTGCGCCCAGATGTGGAAGGAGAGTGTGAATGATGAGATGAAGGAGAAGAGGAAGGGGATCCATCACCATGGTGATGTTTCTTACCTTCTCTTCGGCTGCTTTGGCCCTTATCGTTGTAACGATCTAAGTGTCCGTCCTTAGTGTGAGTGGTTGCTCTTGCCGTGAACAGTTGGTGCTCACAGGGATCATAGCCTGTAGCATGTACAGTTGATCGTAACCAAGTCGTACTCATGCGGCGTTCCTAGGAAAGCAATAAATAACATTAATTAAACCTATCCATGCACTGCAAGGTTTATCCACAAAGCTCGTCTTTATTGCCGTACACAACTTACGTTTAGGTACAAAGCTGCTCGAATAAAGAACCGTTCACTTGGGGGACTCCTACTGCAGGCACATGGAAATATTCTATCTCTGGGGTGATCAATCTGCCAGAGCTTCGCTACTTTACGCCTATGATTTCAAATGAGAGGAGTGCCGCCTCTTATTTATAGATTTGGCAGCGGACCGCGATATCGCGTACGCGATATCGCAGGGGACGACGTGATATCGCGTACGTGATATCTCAGGGGATGCCATATCGCGGCTTATGCATATCACGTCTCATCATACCCCCATGACTGAATGAAAACTCGTCCTTGAGTTCTTTACAATAATATCAGGTAGGTATGGGATTATTGAGGGGAATGGAACTAATGGAATGACATGTGAACGGTTCATTATTACAAGACTTAACAAAACTGGTGTTCATGACAACAAGGGTGAACACCTTATTACAATGACATCAGGCCTTTGTTGGCAACTGAGAGAGAAACAGAGAGAGAGAAGAGAAGAGAAGAAGAGAGAAGAGTCATGTTGCTGCCAACACCTAGATTGCGCCTTCCGTTGTCCATCTGTAAGCACATCATCAATTCTACTCCTTACATGGCTGCCTTAGCACTGCTCCATTCCAAGTGTTTGCTCTAGATCCATTTCGTTGTTGTATGATTGCCACCTACACACACAACACAATCATATATTAGCAAGGGTAATTGAATCATTAAGTAATTAATACCTTGCTTCGGTGTAGGTTCATTGGCTAGGTTGTGGTATGGCTGATATGGACCTGGGAATATGTTACTGATGACTACCAAAGGTGTAGGGGTTAGGAAAAAAAACGAAAAAATTCGGGGCTTAGGAGAAAAATCAAAAAATCAAGCCTTGTACCCCCATGACTAATCGCGAACCTCCGAGAGCATTTGGATGGAGAAAGAAAAGGTGTAAGAAAGATAGGTAAAAAGGGACAACTATGGCATCAATGAAATGGATGTCAATATGGAAATGAACGAAACTAAAATCAATTGCAAAATGTTAAGGGAAAGAAGTTAACTAATGTTCCTAATAGGAATGGCAGTGGGTCCTCCCCAAAGCAGGCTTATGCCCTTAATGCCCTGACAATCCCACATTCAAAGAGTCCGTAGGCTCTGGGAATGTCCTTTGGAACAAGAGTTAAAGTCTTAACCGCAAGAATTTACCAAAAAGAAAACAATGCATCAACCAAAATATATACACTAATGATACAACCGGCAATGAGGTGAACAATGGAGAGAAGGATGGAAACAAGATGATGGAATGGAATCCCAAGGACAAGGTGGTGTACAGCCCCTTGTGTGTTTTATGGTTAATGTGGCTTGGCAAATCTCATTCCAACTTCGGGCTCAAACCAACCACTTCTAGTGACTTCGCATCAATGCATTTGGTTAAACCATCCACTTTTATAACAAGGATGCATCGTCAAAGAGCCACCACCATTCCAACGAAACAAAGAAGAGAATGGGAAGAGAAGGGACTTAGTTAGAGGGAACACTTTGGTTCCATAACCAGTGCTGGCAGCCCAAATTTTATTTTGTCTAAGGGGTGTGCTTTGAATCCTCACTTTGGTTTTTTTTTTTTTTTTTTGTGTTTTGTGTTTTTATGCGTGGGGACCACACCATGCAAAGACTTCTTATTTTTATTGTCTCAGCTTCTGAAGAATAGGTAACATCGGAACGGTAAGAAAACTCAAGAAGAAAACATCCAAGCACCCAAGAGAATGATCAACACAAAAGCATCAAGTTTCCTTGAAGTCACACCCTTTGCAATCCTTAAGTCCTTCCTTAGTTTGAGAAATACCCAGTCACCGGTTCATTAAAGTTCTTATTGGAAGGGAACTGTACATTTCCAAGCCAAGAGAAACCATAGACTTTGATGGATAGATCGATGAAGTGATCGAACTGCCTGCCATATCAAAAAAAACATACCTTAGTATCAACATTGTAACTTAAAGGTAAAACCAAACATTAGCAATCAATATGAAAATAGTTCATACCATCGGCCCGAACACTTATTGGATGACGAACTTACATGGTGGATGACACACACACACACACACACAAAATAGAAACGTATAATGATGTTGTAAAACAAAAACAAGAAAAGTTAAAGAAAGTTGTAAAACAAAAATAGAAAAAATTAAAAAAATTGTAAAACAAAAACGTTGTAAAAAAATGTGTAAAACAAAAACTGAAAAAGAACTGAGGGCCCCATGTGATTAGCATAGGTGGCCATATCCCCCATGATTGAGTTGTAAGGGAGAGATCCGAAATAGTGAGCACCTATTTGAATTTCTAAGAAGTGCCCAACTTCTCCCAATTGATGATCTTAAGTTGAGGGGTGGAAGTTGGCGACGCTCACATTCCAATGTGTCTACGCCACGGTTGTTGGCATGAGTATCCTCAGTTCATTCCATGCATATTTGTTTGCTCCTACGAGTAGCTGTTAACCACGGGGTATCTACAACTTCTTGTGTGGTTGCTACATAAGGCATCTTTGTTGCAGAGTTTCTTGGGCATACCTGTTACATGGAGACATTTCCTCCATGTCATCACCCGATGAATCATTATATGTGATGCATGGAACTATCCTCTTCTCGATCTTTTCACATATGTTTATCTTAGAGATTTCCAAGGAAAGATCACGGATCCTAAGGCATGCGTCTACTATGCTTAGCCATGCCCTTCCCATTATAATTGGGAAGTCCCCTTCATTGTTGTTCACTTCAATCACTAGAAAGTCAGCTGGGTAGGACCAACCACACACAGTGGTAATAACATCCTCCACCAATCCTAAGGGAATGGTGATGGACTGGTCTGCCAGCTCTAGTTGGATGTTGCTCTTCTTAAGTTGGGGCAGGTTCCAGGCGTGATACATCTTTCGCGAAATTAAGTTGACTCCGAAACCTGAGTCAAGAAGAGCTCGATGTGGTGCATTCCCAGCGATCTGCAAATGAATAAAGGGACTCCCAGGATCAGTTAGTTTCCTGGGAAGGTGGCCTACCTTGATCCAGTCAGTTACGGTATGTGTTAGCATAACCGTATGCGTTACATTCCCTTGGACTGAAGGGTGCTCCGAAGTGTTAGTAGTTAGAGGCCTATACATATACCCGTCCGCTTGTTGTTGCGAGAGCCTATCCGGGCTCCTAGTTCTGAAAAAGGGTCTCTTTTTTGTACAGTTATCGCCAGAACTAGTGTCCGGTTGGATATTTACACTCTGAATATTTACAGATCTCGCGGCGTGACGTTGCTGCGGTTGGGTAGGTAATTCCCCTTGCATTGTTGGAGCAGGAGGTGTTATGGGAACTACTTGAGGAAAAGGTGCGGGTGGAGTTAGAGGATGGACGGAATGTGGGATGTCTCCCGGAGGAGAAGGAGTCCTTCTGAAGTACTCCCGAGCGTAGTAGTGACGGCGTGGAGTGTGACTCATAGCGTCACCTGGAGAAACTGGCTGCTGCACATAATAACCATAAGGATCAGGCTGCCGGTAAGGGTATCGATGTGTCGGCTGTGGCATCCCCCATGACTGTGGGTATTGCCACTGCTGATGTTGTTCGATGGGCTGCGGAGGTGTTCCACTTGGATAATACGTCAAGGGTTGGTGGAACTGCCTCGGGTTACCTTGTGGATAAGGTAACCTTCTGGGTGTTTGCCGTTGATTAAGTCTTGGATTTAATGCATACACCCCAGACTCCTGCAGATGTGAGATAATTGGACAACATCCCTTAGGATGGTCATAGTAGCAGACCTCACATCCACCATCATTGTCTGAATCAGAATTTTCAGCCTCATCGGAGTTAGAGATTTTTCCCTTACCCTTGTTATGTGCAGGGTTAAAGTTTCTCCGCATGTTTTTGCTTTTATCACTACTTTGCTCATCCTTAGACTCTTCTACGATTTTCAAAACTGTTTCTATTCGTGAGTCTAAGGAATCCCACATTTGGTCTACCTTAGCCGATACCTCCGTTGTTAACTTTTGGATCGGCACGGTTTTCCTGTTCACCAACTCTTCGAGTGGTGACTCATCCTCCTCATCACAGAATTTCACTCCCTTCTTGCGAAGGGAGGGATCGTGGTTGTATTCTTCCGCACTTTCTCTCTTCCGTAGCTCACCCTCTTCTTGCGCTACTTGTTCCAACAAACTTTCAACTTCATGGACTCTCAGTTGGAAAAGTCTCCCTTGGGCGTAAGTCCCAAGAGTTCTTCTCGTTTCATTCCTTAGCCCATCCACGATGTGGCAAAGTTGATCCCGCTTAGCGTACCCATGGCCCAGGCAACGATGTAGCAGTGTATAGTAACGGGCCATGGCAACGTCCAAGGGTTCATAAGCACCTTGTTTCTACCCTTGGATCTGCTTACGCAAATTGGACACTCTAGAGTACGTTTGATATTTGTTGTTGAACAATTCAAGCATCGTACTCCACCTCCTGATGGTTTTCGGTTCTAAGGACCAGTACCAGCTCTCTGCTTCTTAAATGAGTGTCCTTGGGAACAACTTGAGCTTCTGCCACTCATTATCTATATTTTGCAAGGCACAGGCATCGTGGAATGCCTGTAAATGATGTTGAGGATCAGCGTTGTACCCTCCTTCAAAATGTGGGATATTATTTATGTCCAAACGCTTGATCCTACTATCTTTTAAGTGCCTTGTGGGGATCCTAACTGCCTCTGTGATATCTAGCATGCTTCGGGTTGCGAGTAGGGGTTCGTCATGATCATCCCTGTCATGACATCTGTGATGTCTTCGTGGTGGTTCCCTACTCTCCCTACATCCTTGCCCTTGTCCTAACTCCTCTCGACCTTCCTGTCGAGGTATTTCATCTTCCTTTTTACTTTTACCCTCTCCGTTATGCTCACGATGGTTGCACCCAAATGTGGAAGGAGAGTGTGAATGATGAGATGAAGGAGAAGAGGAAGGGGATCCATCACCATGACGATGTTTCTTACCTTCTCTTTGGCTGCTTCGGCCCCGATCGTTGTAACGATCTAAGTGTCCGTCCTTAGTGTGAGTGGTTGTTCCTACCGTGAACAGTTGGTGCTCACCGGGATCAGAGCCTGTAGCATGTATAGTTGATCAAAGGCCCTAATGCCTAACCTCTTCACCATTGTGAGGAGGAGGAACATCATTTTCTAAGAAACCCGTTATGAGGGGTTCCTCGTCTCCTATTTCACTAAGGACATGGGGGACCTTGCCCTTCAACAATGAATGTTAGCTCTCTTGCCTTTCGTCCCGAATACGTTGGACATTTTATGATAATCCCTTACATGATATCTTCCAGCAACGTATTCAGCGAATAAGTCTTGCATGCCAGTCTATGCCAAGGCACGGAAAAGTATGTTCGGAACAGATCGATCTGGTGGTATTACCAAACAAATCTCTCCAGCGCAACTGTTCATCCTGATGGAGAGTAAAAGTGTAATCAGGGATATACTCATCGGGATGAGTCTAAGTTATCGTATACTATTTAGGACATGGCTGGTCTAGGTTATGCGTGTGATGCTGACTGTCTTCTGTATTATCCTTAGGTGAGTTAATTTCATGAGAAGAAGCCATTTTAATGGTATGCTATTCACCGTTATTTCTTTTGGTCTTTTATAGTTTATCTCCTATGCTAAAAGGTGAAGGGTTGAGAAACTAAAACTAACTCTAACTATAGCACTAAGTCCTAGCATCAGCATCCGTTCCCACTTGCTGTACACACCCTGAACTGTGCAACTGTGGCTACCAAACGCTAATCGTTACTGGGATTACCACACATAACGCATGTGCTTGAAGCGGTCATAGTGAGGCACCTAACTAGCCTAAGTGTGACAAGCAGCCGATTCCTTGACTAGCCGTACACATCCGGAGATGCTCGTAATCAAGTCGTACTTGTCCCACGTTCTAGGAGGAAAGGGTGAGAGAATCTAATCGCGATGAGTAGCCGATTCCTTGGCTAGCCGTACACGTTCGTCAACGCTCGTAACCAAGGCGTACTCATGCTGCGTTACTAGGAAAGCAATAAATAACATTAATTAAACCTATCCATGCACTGCAAGGTTTATCCACAAAGCTCGTCTTTATTGTCGTACACAACTTGTGTTCAGGTACAAAGCTGCTCAAATAAAGAACCGTTCACTTGGGGGACTCCTACTGCGGGCACATGGAAAATATTCTATCTCTGGGGTGATCAATCCACCAGAGCTTCGCTACTTTACGCCTATGATTTCAAATGAGGGGAGTGCCGCCTCTTATTTATAGATTTGACGACAGACCGCGATATCGCGTACGCAATATCGCAGGGGACAACGTGATATCGCGTACGCGATATCGCAGGGGATGCAATATCGCGGCTTGTGCATATCGCGTCTATTCACTTATGAATCCAAGGTTTAATTCTCATAATGCTACTCATAAACTTATGTTATGTCTTACATGTTTAATTTTCTTTAACTATCACAAGGCACTAATATTTCGACCCTCCTTCTCCAACCTCATGTTAGTTGTTTTGGCTTATCTACTTTCTACTTTCTACTTTCTGCTTTGTTGCTTCACCATAACTCTTCTTCAAATTTACTAATGTTTAGATACACTATTGTTTCCCTAATTACACATTACAATAAATATCACTACACTTTATAAACCTTTGATCATCCCTTGCATGGTTGTTGTAATTATTACTTCATCTCTCACCTTATTAAATTAACAATGTATGAATTCTTTAATTAATTAAATTTCATTACCCCTTCTAGAATCTTTGACTCATAACCTTGGTATTTTCTTTTTCAAATTATAAGAGATCATAATTTTTTGGCATTTTTTAGTTGTAAATGTCCTTTTTGGCCTTCTTCCATGTATATTCATCATGGGCTATCATCAAGTTTTGTAAATTAAATCATGATCATGTCATAATAATTTCAACATTTCTTACTGTAATGATTTACTGCTTATCTTTTAGTTAATAATAAGGCACTAATATCTCCTTATTATAATTCATCTCGTTACTCCTTATGAATCCAAGGTTTAATTCTCATAATGCTACTCATAAACTTATGTTATGTCTTACATGTTTAATTTTCTTTAACTATCACAAGGTATATCTTCCAATTATCTTACACTTGATTGTCACTTTAGTATTTGTTATATCTATTTTGGTTTTAATTATGTCAGTGTTATCATTAATTCCATATACCTTCAACCTTGAGGCTTTCATCTCTTTGTGGAGTCTTAATACTATGGATCCTCTAACATTGTAACAACTTCTTTTCAATCTTTCATAACATCATGATCCTTCACCTCCTTTTTGGAACTTCCAAACATTCTAAAACCTTCAAAACCTTTATAGCTTTGATACCATGTCCAAATGAATTGATTATAAGGATAAAATATATTCCCCACTAGAATCATTATCTAATTGCTAATTACATCATCATAGGGTTACATTGCGATATCATTCTTCAATAGAGTGAATTATGATTTGTTTCATTCTTTGGAACTTCAATCTTCTGAATATCAACAAATGTTCCCATCTTCCGTAAGCTTCCTTATTTCTACTACATCCTCTTTGTTTCTTTTTTATTATTCTTCCTCCATTAAGAATTTAGGTTTGCTCACTTAACTCATTAGTTAGGAGCTTGCTACATGTTATCGTAGTCTTGTTTAAATGCACGTTAATATGCCCATTTCATTTGTCTTCCTCACATGATGATTTTCATTCTTTTTGGTAGGTTTCATCCTCTATTCTTCACATATATAGACCTCACCTTTTATTAACTTCCTCATAGCTTTATTTTCCATCATCTAAATTCATCATATATGTTCTTTATAACTTTCTTCATCAATGTTTATCATTGGTGGGAAGACTTGATTCACATTTGTTGTTCCTTAGAGCGTTATACCCGCTCGTCGAACTTGATTCAATTACACAAATTATTCTTTTCTATGTGTGCACAAAAATTTTCATTGTGTCTTCTCCATGACATATCTCATCATCATCTTTCACCTATGATTACCTCTCTCTTGTAGGCTCAATCAATTCATATGTGAATTGGTTTCTAGATTTCTTCACACAAATGGTATCTTATATGTTTTCTCCTATACAAACTTTTCCTTTTCTTCACTTTACTTCGTATTGGAAGTGCTTAGTGATGTGAACATCAAACAAGCTAATGTACCATCTCTCTAATGATGTGATCTTTCCCTAGAGTTTTAGCATGTTTGGGAGTATTTTGGGCTTATTTTGATGAGTTTATGAGGTTTAGGGATCTATCAAAACATGTTTGGAGGCATCCAGAGATTCTAGGACTCAAAATAAGCATTTTTGTGTTTAGCTCTGATAGGTATGACGGCTCCTTAGCATGCAAGATGTCTCCATAGCAAGAAAGATGTCTCCTTTAAGACATCTCCTCCAAAACATTTCACCTAACTTCAAGATGTCTCCTCTAACATCTCTACACTCAATAAAGATATCTTGTTCTTCTCCAAGACATCTCATATAGATTTCAAAACACTTCAAATTGGATTATAATTTGGAGGGAAGATGAAGGGTCACTTGGAAAGCTATAAAAAGCCATCAAAGGCCCAAGTTTGGGTATGTTAATCAAAACAGAGAAGATTAGTCTCAAGGAAGGAGGCTAGAGAGCCTCAATAAAGTGTCTTGGAAGAAAGAGAGTGAGCTCTTCTTAAGCACTCTATTCTTGTTGTAGCCATCATGGAAAATTATATGTGAGGAAGTGATGAAAGCCATTATTGAATAGCTTATGTCTTGTGTGAGACGAGTGTGATTGTGAGGATCTTAAGTGTTGTTTTTCCTTAGAATGTTTGCTTCCATCATTTGTATGAATCTTCATGTTTTTAATCAAGAATAAAGAGTTGTGTTTCTTTTCTTATTTTCCATTATATGTTCTTGAGATAATTTTGTAGGATTTGGCTTCAATTTTGGGGATGTTAGGGCTTGGTCCACACCACTTAGTTATACATACTAACTTCATATGCTTAGCTTCCTCAGTCTCACATAAAACTTAACAAGGTTTTGATCCTTTATTAATCTCGAATGATTATAATTGGCTTTGTGCGAGTATCAATTTTAAGATTGATTTTCAACATTTTGATATGTGATGTTCAATAGTTAAGTACAGATTTTCTTAGGAGTTATCTATTAGACTAATCAATACTTCTTGTAGTATAGGGAAAACATTTATGAAAGCTCTTATCTTCTTTAGTTTCTCTATTGTTGTTTTATTATTTTTATCATTGTCATTAACTTAAATTATCATATCTTCGACTTAACATTATTTTTTCTTTCAATATGTCTTTTCTTTTGGTCATGGTCTTTTTTCTTTAAATGGAAAAAGTGTTGTGTTAAACAAATATCTTTCATGATGATCAAAGTTGCAAAAATTTGAAAGATTATAATATGTAATTTTTGGAATTTAAATATTTTTATATTAATATGCAATATGAATTTCTTTTTATGGTTAAGAACATGAATTTTAACAAAAAAATTTTACGAAGAATAAATTATGTGAAAATAAATTCCATATACTACATGAAACCAAGAACATTAATAATTTGCTACTCAACTTATTAAAAAATCAACAAAAAATTAAATAGCCTCATAAAACATGAAACTTAAAATAGTCTTTAGATTCCACATATAGAGTCCCCTTACAAATGATTAACATTGTATACATATGTATAAATGACCCTATATCTAGGGTGCTACAACATCAAAGCATTACCTAACTCAACAAGCAAAAAAATATGAGAATAATATATATCATGAGTGATTTGAATGTTGATGGATCGTGTTTTTCATAAGCTCTGATATCGAAGTGCCTGCTATATTGGGTACACGATATCGGGCATGTGATATCACAAGCCAAGATGCGATATTGAGCATGCAATATCATAGGGTTACTCCCAAGCTTATATATACAACCCTTGGGCACACAATTTAGTAGTAGTTTTTGGAAGTCAAGTAGTAAAACTCTTGTAGTTTGTTCATTTAAAATATTTTCCAAGTGCCTGTAGCAGGAGGTCTAAGTATGATTGGATCTTTATTCAAGCCATGATGTACTTGAACACACCATTGTGTTGGCAATAAAGACGAGCTCTTTGATTCATCCTTACAACACTTAAGACTTTCTTTGTTTATGCATTTACATATCATGATTTCATGCAATTTACATTAATGTTATTGATTCAGCAATTAATTTTGATTAATTAAGTAACTAATTAGAATACACAAGCATGACCCCTTCGAACATACATGTGACACTTAGTAGCTTAGAAATAGTTAGCGTTTGACAACCCAGCAGTGTTTACATAAGGTTCAAGATGTGTCCGGGAAGTGGGGATGGTTACTTGTGTTAGGCTAGATTAGATAATAGTTTACTTAGAACTTAATTACTCTTGCTATTATTCTTCTTCTAGGTGATCAAATTGATAAAACACAAAATAATACAAATCTTATGCCTTAGTCACACTTAACCATACACTTGCATTTCACAAGTGGGACTCAAAAGACAATGAACAAACAACAAAAACTCACTATTTAGCTCTAGCATACTTGGTAATTCAAGTCTATGGAATTTGACCAGATCACATGTGAACGCCTGTGATTCGTATGGTTGGGCATAGGGATATCTCGCCACTCATCATTGACACCATTGTCAGGGACTCTAGTTCTATGTGCACTATCTAAACTTAGTGAAACTTAGTAACCTCGCTGTTCAAACCCTAAGAGTCAAATCTTATAAAAACAAAAATTATTATTATAACTAAATTAAATCTTAACCGCACACTACATATAGATTCATTAATATAAAATTTCTTCTTCTCACAGGAGTCTATCACTGCCCAAGGCAGACCAAGTATCTTAGTAATACCAAGTGGTATATGCTCATCCCGATGAGTATGTACCAGACTTCACCTTCATCTTACATTAAGATGAAATGTTGTGATGGTGCGACGTGGAAGGCAACATCATATTGCCACCGAATTGATCTGTTCCAGCTATGCTCCAGCTAATGCTTGCACAACATGGACTTCAACATCTTCATGAGAAGTATGAGATGCGAGATCTTGATTCAAGGGATTATCATCCCACTAAAGCACAAAGGTTAAGGGATCATTAGTTGAAGCACCAACACGAGCTTGTGAAGGGCAACTGGTCAAACACCTTTCCACCTCCGCTTGGCCCATTGGATGGAGGTGAATAACTTCTCTAGGAGCTTTTCCTTTGGTGATACTCCTTTCTTTGACTTTGGTCAAGAGCCCCTCAACCAAAACGTGCAATCCACAATTCATAATCTAGGTTTTAGTCAAAATGGATCTAATGACAAAAATGGATCTGGGGGAGCAAGTCATGATAAGGGAGCAAATAGAGGCCACAATCGTGATCGTGGTCATGATCATCAAAGAAAGGGTGATAGATATCAGCATGATGAAAGTTCTCCTTCCTCTTCCCCTTCATCGTCTTCTTCTTCTTCATCTGGCTCAGATTGTGGCTGTAGAGGGCATGACCATGATGGAGATGATCAACAGGACCAAAACAACATAAGGGACCATCAAGATAGTCACGATCAAAGGCATGGGCAATCCAGAGAGACAAACCACCATGAAAGAAGGGTTAGTAGAGAACATAATAAGCACCACCACCATGGCCTTGATGAACCTCTACTTGCCACTCAGAGCATGTTAAACATTGCAAAGGCCGTGAGGATTCCAACAAGGCACGTAAAGGATAGCAAAATAAAGAGGCTGGACATAAACAACATCCTTTGGTTTGAGGGAGGCTATGATGCTGATCCGCAAAATCATCTCTAAGCCTTCCAAGATGCATGTGCCTTGCAGAATATTGAGAATTACTAGCAGAAGTTGAAATTATTTTCAAGGACACTCATTGAGGAAGTAGAAATTGGTACCAGTCCTTGCAGCCAAAATCAAACCAACGATGGAGTATGATGTTAGAATTTTTTAACAACAAATATCAAACGTACTCCTAAGTATCCAAACTAAGGAAGTAGATCTAAGGGTGCAAACAAGGAAACCATGAGCCCTTGGATGCCGCTATTGGCCAATACTACTCTCTATTGCATAAGTGTCCCGACCATGGATACTCTCAACTTGATCAACTCCACCATATCATAGATGGGTTGTGATCTGAAATAAGGAAAACCCTTAGCATCTATGCCCAAGGGAGATTGACAAAGTTAAGTGCCTATGGGATTCAAAAGTTAATTCAGTAGGTAGCTAGGGAGGAGGTAGAATCAAGAAAGTTGAGAAATTACAAAGGAATACAATAGGGATCCTTTTATTTGCAAAAGGGGGGTTTAATTGTATGACAATGAGGATGAGTTAACCAGAGATGAGGTGGCTAATCAGAAAACCTTACCACTCCAGAAATTGTAATCCGAAATCATGGCTAAGGTTAACCAATTATGGGACTCCATGGATAATAATTTTTAAGCTATTTTAAAAATTATTGAAGAGTCCAAGAAGCAAAGTGATGAGCGTGATCATTGGAGATGTAAGGAAGCTGAATGTGCTACATCCAAGGGTAAGGGTAAGATGGCTACAATAGAGATAGTTGCAGATAGCGAATCAGATGATGATGGCAGGTGTGACATCTACCAATATGAACATCCCAAGGGATGTTGTCCAATTGTGTCACACTTGTAGGAATTTGGGGTGTATTCCTTACATCCACAACTTGCACAAAGGTAAACACCCAAAATATTACCTTATCCATAAGGCAACTCTCGACAATTCCATAAACCACAATAGTACTATCCAAGTGGAACTTCACTGCAACCCTATGAATTATACTAGCAGTGGCAATAACCACAATCATGGGTGTTGGCACCTCCAAGACAGCAATACCCCTACTAGCATCCATATTTCTATGGTTATTATGTCCAGCAACCTTCTTCTCTATAGGACTCCTCTGGTCATGTTGTCACTTACCAACCTCACCACTACCCTCCTAAAGTATACCAACCACCATATCCAAGGAGGGATGCCACCTACTATCCTCATGCTCCTCTTGTTCCTGCACCTACTACTTTGCCTCCTACATAGCTATCACCTGCTCCATCCATGCAAGGTGAATTGCCTGCTCAACCACAGCAAAGAAACACTACGAGGACAGCAATCTACAACATGTTAACTAACCAAGCAGGTCGGAACCATGATCAAAGAAAAGATCCTTCTTCTAACTTCGTAGTCCACCAAAGTTGTTAGACACATTAGTGGTTGGTAGCCCTACTCCTTTACCTTCCTCTACCTCACCTTTATTTGAGTCCCCTTCAAACCAAAATCCCTCTTGAATCCATATTATAATGTTGACCCATGTTGTATCTGATTGGATTCAAGTTGGTAACCTACGCAAGAAGTTAGCTAATCCCAAGAGTCACTTAGTGTATTTGCAAATTGTTAGGAATCAGCCTTTTAAAGCTCTTCTTGACTCTAGTTCTGGTGTTAATTTGATCTCACATGAGATGTACACTATGTGGAACCTTCCTCCCTTAAAGAAGAGCAACATCAAGCTAAAGCTGGTAGACCAATCCATCACTGTTCCATTAGGACTAGAAGACATTGTGACCACCATTTATGGGTGGTCATATCCAACCGACTTCCTAATAATCAAGATGGAGAATTGTAAGGGGGACTTCCCAATTATTATGGGAAGGGCATGGTTAAGCACTATTGATGCCAAAATGGGCATTAAAGATCTTTCCTTAAAGATATCTAAAGAAAATAAATTTGGAAAGATTGAGAAGAAGAGGGCTTCATGTATTGCATACGGTAATTCAAGGTGCCATTATGTGTAGAAGCTATAGTTAGTGAAGCAAACATCTATCTCTACATGCAAGTAGTGTGCACCAGAAGTTGAAATCCAAAGATGTCTATGCATGCTAGCCACAAAACAAGAAAACATTTAATGGCTGACAGCTAATTCTAGCAGTAATACATTGTGCATGGAACCTATTGAGGGCCTAACGGTTGAATATGTTGTAAGTATGGATGAACTCAAGAAAGTTCATCACCAACTCTCTAAGGGAGTAAATGATGATATCAATTGGGGAGAGTTGGAAATCCTTGAAAATTCTAAATAAAAACCCCTTGAATTAAAGACCTTACTGATTCGAATAGAGTATGTGTTCTTGAAAAATGGAAGGTTGATCACTATTAATGCCACGCTTGCTACAGGATAAAAGAAGATGTTGATGAATGTTATGGAAAAATGGTCAAAAGCATTTACCTAGTCATATTCTGAGCTTACAAAAATAGATCCAAGAATATGCCAATGCTAGATATACACTAACCCCACTGTCAAGTCGAAACGATAGCCACAGTGACATTTGAATCCCAAATTAAAGCAGATTATCAAAGAGAAGAACCAACAGCTTCTCAAGGTAAGATTCATCTATCCTGTTGCTAATAGTGAATGGGTTAGTCCCCTCGTGACCGTGCCCAAGAAAAGAGGTAAATGGTAGGTGTGCATTGACTTTCGGGTGCTCAATATGGAAACTTTCAAAGATCATTCTTTGTTGCCTTTTTTCAACCAAGTGCTGGACACCATTTCTGGGCATAGCTATTACAACTTTCTGAACAGTTATAGTGGTTATAACCAAATCCAAATTGCACTAGAGAACTAGGTGAAGAGAACTTTCACAAGTCCTTGGGGGGCTTTTGCTTCTCGAAAAATGTCATTTGGTCTATGTAATGCCCCAGCTACATTCCAACGATTAGTACTTAGCATTTTCCAACAACAAATCGGTAGTAGGATAGAAGTCTTCATGGATGACTTTTCTACCTACAAAGCTACATTCGAGCAAGCCATGGACCATCTTGAGAAGTTGTTGAGGAGATATGTCGAAATAAGCCTCCAACTCAATTGGTAAAATAGCCATCTTATGGTCCAGGAAGGCATAGTCTTGGGGCACCGTATCTCAAAAGTAAGAAGCGAGGTGGACCCTGAAAAGATAAGGGTCATCCAAGGAATAACCCGTTAACCAAAAATAGTTAAAGAAGTGTGGTCATTCCTTGGTCGTAGTGGCTACTACTAGTGCTTCATAGAGAACTTATCCAAAATCACCAAGCCATTGGTTGAATTAACAAAGAAAGATGCACCATTTTTCTACACCCCTGCATGTGAAACAGCATTTCAACAACTAAAGTAAAAGCTTGTTGAAACCCTAATTCTACAAGCATCTGATTAGTCTAGGCCATTTCATGTGATGACTGATGCATTAGATTATGCTTTGGGGATAGTGCTTATGCAGCTGAATGATCAAAAACATCCATATTATATTCACTACACAAGTTGGAGTATCGCAGGTGCACAATTGAACTACACCACTATGAAAAAGGAATTAATGATGATGGTGTTTGCCTTAGAAAAGTTCAAGCATAATGTGCTTGGTTATAAATTGTTTATGCACACAGATCATAGCATCATCTAGTTCTTAATGAATAAACCAATGGTGAGCCCCCGTGTCATATGGTGGCTCGTGATTTTGCAAGAGTTTGATCTTACAATGGTACATTAAAAGGGTGTGGTAGCTGACCATTTATCACAGCTAAGATGGAACAAGGAGAAAGAGAGCCCCTTATTTGATCAATTTCTTGATGAATCTATCCTTGTAGGGGCTATTAATGTACAAATGGCCAATAAACCAAGATGGTATGACATCATTCTCACTTATTTGCTTAAGTAAGAACTATCGCAAGGGTTGGACACACAGAAGAAACAACAGTTTCTTCACTAGGTTAAGCATTTCATGGAAATCAATGGGAATCTTTACAAAGGATGTCTCAATGGCCTGGTACATTAGTGTGTCCCTGACACGGATCAACTGCACGTTCTCCAGGATGCTCATGAAGGCCCTTGTGGAGGCCATTATGCTAGGAGATGCACGACCATAAAAATCCGCATGGCAAGATATTACTAGCTAACAATCTTCAAGGATGCATATGAATTCATTTGCACTTGTGATTGTTGTCAGAGGAATGGTGGAATGATAACTTGAATGGAGGGGCCACACCAATGGATTCAGCCTCTCGAGCCATTCGAGATTTGGAGCATTAACTTTATGGATCCCATTGCACCTTTGTCAAATGAAAAGGCACATATAATAGTCGTAGTTGACTATTGCACTAAGTGGGCAAAAATAGCAGTCATCACCGACTGTACATCCACTATTGCTACTTGGTTTGTACAATAGAATATCATAAATAGTTTTTNCATATAATAGTCGTAGTTGACTATTGCACTAAGTGGGCAAAAATAGCAGTCATCACCNTGATATTCTATTGTACAAACCAAGTAGCAATAGTGGATGTACAGTTNTATCACCCTCAAGCCAATGGTCAAGCTAAAGTCACTAATCAGGAGATTACAAAAATTCTAACATGCACTATTAGCAAATACCAAAGGAACTGGAGCACCAAATTAAACGATGCCGTTTAGGCCTATCGCTCCACATGGAAGCTTCCTATAGGTTATTCTCCCTATGAACTCATGTACAGAAAACTCCCAACACTACCCATCCAATCTGAGCTCCATACACTCTCTACAGCCTATGACCTTGACGTGGATCTAAGTCTAGCACAAAAGGAAAGATTAATACACCTCAACTTGCTAGATGAAAATCGATTAATGACCCTATCATCCAACGAAATGCATAAGATATTCAACAAGAAACGTCATGACCTCAAAATAAGGAAAGTCAAGTTTCAACCAGGAGACAAGGTTCTCTACTAAAATCCTACACACATACCTCAACGAACCAAATTTCAAACATTGTGGGAAGGACATTACATTATTGAAGAGACTTTTCCATTTCAGGCCACGATTATATATAAACCTGATAGCTCAGATAAAAAGCAGTTACTCAACATCCAATAACTGAAACCTTTCCATGAGCCCAAGCCAACCAACTCAACAAACACCTCGCCAAATAGACAACCACGCTTAATCTTTCGAATCTCCTCCTTCCAACTTAGTCTTGGGAGAGATGGCCATCCATACTAACACTTTACATAGCTCCTTAGTATTTTAACTTTTTTTGTTTTATACAATTTTGGTTTTACAACTTTTTGTTTCATATTCTTTATTTTACATCTTTTTGTTTTTCAAATTATTAATCTTTTCTAGGTTTTTGTTTTACACCATCGTTAGTATGTTTAATATTTCTTGAATACTCTTTTACTTTCTTTTATATTTTTTTTATGTTTGGTATAATTCTCTACTCTTTTTACTAATAAGGTGCCAGGTGCAATGATAATGAGCTACTCGATGGTGGTATGTATCATTGGTGAATTGATTGTGATGTCTGGTTTCTAACTTTGAATGCCATTACTGACAACTAGCACATGGTTTCTTTTCATGTAATAGGCAGTGAGTCCACATCATCCACCCATCCACGCACTCTATGGTTTTTCTTGTTTTGGAAACATGCAATCCCTTTTTCATTAATGCAACCTTAATAAATTTGTGACTTATGTAGTTTCTAAAATTGGGAAGAAATTAAAGCTTCAAATAGGGTGTGGCTTCAAATGGGTGCAGTATACTTCGTGCTTTTCCATTTTCTGTGTGCAAGGGTGTTCTCATGAGCTTCTCACCATTTTGTGTCATTCCACAACATGAAGTCGAATAATTCCTTGCATGGTGTGATTCTCACAAAAAAGAGAGAGATATGAGGATTCAAAGCACACCCCTTGGACAAAATAAATGCAAAAATGCATGGGTCTTTGCATGGTGTGGTTCCCATTCAAAATAAATAAATATGGGAATTCAAAGCACACCCCTTAGACCAAATAAAAGTGCTACAAGCACTAGTTATGGGACTTATCTTGTCTTCTCTAACTAAGGCCCTTTCTCACTTCCTACTTCTTCTCCAATTTGGAATGGTGGTTATTTTGTGGGAGCATTCTTGTGTCTGAGGGGATGGACTAGTCTTAGAATGTTGATGCAAAGTCACTAAAAGTGCTTGGTTTTGGTATGGACTAAGGACAGATCCTACCTAGTCATTTAATCACAAACTTCAAAAGGGACTTCATGTTACCATAATTAGGAACTCCATTTCATTCTCTCTCTCATCCATCTATGCTTTTCATGCCTCACCTCATTGGTGATTTCATGTTATGATTCGATGTTTTGGTTTGATGTGTCAAGTTTCTCAGTTAGTTACTTCTAGGTTTTTGTACTTAACCTTCTGTAACCATTAATCACCACAATGCCCACAAACTCCTTGGTTAGAAGTTATGCAAGGGCATACAATGCATGTGCTTGCTTTGGGGAGGACCCACCTACATATCTTTTGGTTTAGTTAAGTTAAGCTCTTTAATCTTAAACATTGTTACAATCAAATTCTTTTTATTTACCCCATCAATGCTATCCAATTGTGCACATCTTCACAACTATTTTTAGTGAATTCTGTCTTTTTATTATTGTGACTTTATATACCCTCTTTTTAGTATTCCTAGTGTTAAGATTTTTCTGAGTTTTATGGATCACTTCTCTTACTTAACCTATTTGTCAGTCTTCCCACTAACATTATCAAGCAACCAATCTACCACAATCACAACTTAGCTAGATAAAATCACTGACAAGACAAGGTATTCAACCAATATGTGTTACACTTTATATACTAATTCTTGATTTTGTTGTGATTGCAATGGGAAGCATGGACTAGAAGCGCAACACTCTTCACCAAGGAGGGTGCAATAATATCACTCACGGGAGATTATTCATAATTGCTGGATCTCTTTTAGCTCTTCCTCATTCTTCTATTGTAAAGAGTGATTGGATGTCCATTGGATCCAAGGGTGTTCTTTCCTATTATCATGAACACCCAAATTTTGTACACAATTGTAATAATGTATGCTCAGGTACTTTTGTATTTGTCTATTTTCTCTGTGTCACTTTGCATGTCAGTCAAATATTCCATACCTCCTAATATATTTTGTAAGGAACTTGTTCCTCTTCTTTTGTACTCAAAGACGAGTTTTCATTCAATCGTGGGGGCATGATGAATCGTGTTTTTCATAAGCTCTGCCAAAGATACAATATTGAGCATGCAATATCATAGGGTTACTCCTAGGCCTATAAATACAACCCTTGGGCACATGATTCAGTAGTAGAGGTAGCAAAACTCTTGTAGTTTGTTCATTTGAGAGTTAGAATATTTTCCAAGTGCCCGTAGTAGAAGGTCTAATGTGATAGGATCTTTATTTAAGCATTGATGTACCTGAACAGACCATTATGTTGGCAATAAAGATGAGCTCTTTGATTCATCCTTGCAACACTTGAGACTCTCTTTCTTTATGCATTTACATATCGTGATTTTATGTAGTTTACATTAATGTTATTCATTCAGCAAATAATTTTGCTTAATTAAGCAACTAATTAGAATACAGAAGCATAACCCATTCGAACATACATGTTGATGACCTTGATAAATCTATTTAATATTTTTGGTTGAGAGGCCAACATGTCTCGCATGATGGGGTGGGGGGGAAAGGGGGAAGTGTATTTTGTTGCCCTGCACATCATGCGCTACATGCAGGGGAGCCAAAGAGTCACTGCAAGGGACTCAAATTTGAAAAGTTAAGGAGCCAAAGAGTCACTGTAAGGGAGCTAAATCTCTATTCGATTCATGCCCCCTAATCCTTGGGCTCCCCATTCATCTCTTCGTATTCCCTTACGCGCACACACCACATGCAAGGGAGCCAAAGAGTTACTACAGGGGAGTCGAATCTCTATTTAATTGATGCCCTCAACCCTTGGGCTCCCCATTTGTCTCTTCATATTCTTTCACATGCATGCACCATGTGCAGGCAAGCCAAAGAGTCACTACAGGGGAGCCAAATCTCTATTCGATTAATGCCCCCTGACCCTTAGGCTCCCAATTCGTATCTTCATATTCCCTCACACGCAAGCCCCGACATGGGTAATAATGAATATTTATTATTATAAATAATGGGTAATATTGAATAGTTATTATTATTATAAATGGTGACAGTTACAATTACAGTAATAATAAATATTTTTTATTATAAATAATGGGTAATAATGAATATTTATTATAAATGATGACGATTACGATCATGGTGACAATTATGGTGATGACAGTTATGGTGTGATGCAGTACTTATAGATATTGAACTTAGGCATCGTGTTACAAGAGTAAGAGGTGTAATATTGGAATTCGTGCATTTTCAAAAACATGGATCCTACTGCTGTTTGCCCCAATAGAAAAGGTGAAGAACACTATCTTCAAAATCAACAACAACAACCATCTACTGCAACAAGTAATGTGAATCATGTAAGGTCTTGGCAATGGGCATGCGTGTGGACATGGCCAAGGTAGAGGATGACCATGGATTATAAAAATTAAAAATCCAGAATCGATGACTGCAGAGGAGAGAAGACGATTTCTAAAATGAAAAGCAAAAGGACATGAACGAGAATGACAACTAATTTTATGAAATTAAAGAGTATGTAATTTATGCATTTTCTAATATTTTAAAATAAATATTTATCATATGAAAATCTTCTCATATTATTTACATACTTACATTACATATATTTTTTTAGGCTACGTCAACTTCAAATCCCCTCTCATCACTTGGAAATTCATCCAATGCAATGATCCACATTATTGATACTAATAATGTAAATAATCAAGAAGAAATGTAGGTTGGTGTTTGCCCATCCTCAAGTTGGTATCTATTTTAATTCAATTTTTAGTTTAAATTTTGAAACATTTTTTGTAGGACATTAGAAATGCATCTATTCCTGTTAATCAAGCAACATCTGTTCCAAAAATCACACACGAAGAAGAACAACAATTGCAAGAAGATCAAGAACAACCACATTATAGTAAGAGTGAGCATCGAAAGAGGTAACATTGATAGGTGGAAAATTCATTTCATCAAATAAATGAAGCTATAGATGTTACCAATGCACCAATAATAGAAATGCCTTCTTCAGAACCTATTCAATTTTTCCCAAGATTGCAAAAGGCAAGTACAAAAATTGCTCAAGCAATACATAATTTTAATACTGTAGTTAGAATTTTTGCAAATCCATGTTCCTACAATGTATGCAATGAAATTCTTCTTGGCTTATTATTGGATTCAACCAGAAGTAGAGGACCCACATGCAATAGGTGCATTAATGAAAAGAAACATAATATTCTTGACAATTTTGGTTGTGAAATCAAACGATTTTATGTTGAAAATAACATGGATCCTATTATCCAACCACCTATCCTAGGTCGTTTAACTAAGGTTGAAGAAATGTTAATTGCAAAAATCATTCCCATTTTACACATTACACATGCAGTTGGTGGACAATTCAAGCATAAAGGTCACATAATTAGTTTTGCTCAAAATGTCACACAGATTACTAAAAGACTTCCTCTTAGAATTAAAGGTATCCCTTTCTTGATATTGAGAAGAGCAGATCAAATGGGCACTAAGTATAATTTCATTGTTAACAAGAAATGGGTTTACGATGCTTTGATTTTTAAGAAGGCAAATGATTCATACTATCAAGATGTCGACATCGATATGCATGCATTAGATGATGTTGTTGATACCAGTGATGTTAACATCTTCCATAGCATTCCCTATATTCCATTGTTAGAAAAGGATGAAGAAATGCAATTGCAGTTTCAAGGTCCTTTCCTTCAGATAGATGAAAAAAACATTTTCAGTCACACATCATTAGTTGCACAATGTCTTGGAATTGTAAGAAAGGAAATTGATTGGATAAGAGCATGGATGCATAATCCATCATTATAAGATTCAAATGTTGCTTAGTGGCCTTTCATGTCTGATTCTCCTATTCATGAGTTTAACATGATGGAGTTGTTTACACTAGCATTTCCAAGTCTTTTTCCTGAAGGAAAATATGATTTTCTTGAGCGAAGAGCTAAAAATGTCAAACTACATGAATATGCCAAACATATTATTTGCCACAAAGATGGTAGATTTGGACACCACAAGGGGTTCAGGTAAATATTAATTCTCCATTTTTTTGTTATTATCATTATTCTTAAATTTTTTTTATAACATTTAAGTAATGATGAATGATTTATTTGTACATATTATATCTATAATGTCATTAGAAGGAGACACGAAATGGAATCTACCATTGTATTTTTTAAAAAAAAAAATTGTTAATGCACCCTTAACTATTGAAAAACTACGAGAACAATTGCATAATGCTCCATCACATGTCATTGTTGATAATTTAATGTGATATGGTACATCCATTCATGGTACACCATCAAAGAAAATGTAAAGTAGAGCTAACTGACATGGTGAATCAATTGAAAGCACCTACTATTTTTTTTACTTTGAGTGCAGTAGATCTCTATTGGCCTAAGTTGCATAATCTGATGGAAAGAGATCCACCTGAGAACACATCAGAACTCAAACATTAGAGGTAGAGTAATATCATAAAAATTCTGCATATAGTTGTAGATTTCATGCATCATCGTCACGTTGCCTTTCTTAAAATAGTTTTGATGTATGAATTTTATGTTGTTGACTATTAGACATGATATGAGTGGTAGCATTGCAAATCTCCATATGTGCATGGTTTCCTGTGTATACAAGGTGCTCCAAAGGTAGATGAGCTCAACCATAATGATCCTCACATCATGTGTAATTTTTTGATTCAATTACAAATGCATGGAATTCAAGATTTACAGCTAATCAACATCAAAATAATGTAAGTTCTCATTTATCTTTTCTATTCTTTACACAAAATGTTTTTGCTAATATTGCTTAGAATACAGAGATATTAGTTTCTCCATTGTTACTTCTTTTAATCTATCTTCTCACTTAGGCTTTATGTGTAAATATGTTACATCATCCATGTGAGTTAACTACTAAACAACTATAATGTATGGATCTGGAAACTGATTATGCTAATTTGCTTAATGCTATTCAATGACATACTGTATGCAAACCTAGTGCATGCTTACGAAAACGTACTAACAAAGAAGTTTGCATGTGCCACTTTATAATTAAAATGTTGTATCATTACTATTTCCTCATCATTGCATTCATTTTTATTAGCAAGTAAACTTTAATTTATCATGGGAAAAAATATATAGATATTCAACTTTCGTATTTTTCAATTCTAGGTACAATGTTCCTTGGTCGTTATCTTTAGAATCAACTCTTCAGAGAGATCCAGAAAATAATAGTGAGATTACTTATGTTCCTCAAAAAACAATTCGAAGCTTAATGTTCATAACAGAATGATGCTTCAGACATGGAGGGCAAATACAAATTTTCAGCCAGTAATGTCACAATATGTTGTTATAAAATATATCACGAAATATGCAACTAAAATAGAGAAAAAATTACAATCTTTTCATGACATGTTATTGCAAATTTATAAGTCAAAAAATCCTCATGAAGATGCTTTATTAGTCTATAGAAGGCTCATGATGGATGCTACTACAAATAGAGACATTAGTGCTATGGAAGTCTGTCGCATGTTGTATGAGCATCCTTTGGTAAACTGTAGTCATGTTTTTCACACACTCAATGTTTCTTGAGAGGTGTACAAAAATGTTCAAATTAATTTAGATAAAATTTATGAAGTTGAAAACTACACAACTCTTATTAATATGTATTAGAAACGTCCACTTTTGATGGAGGGTGTCTCATTGTTGCAGGCTTTTAAAGAGTACAACTGCAACATGAACAATAAGTCCAACCCAAATTGGAATCTGTGTCACCCAAAGCTAGATGTTATTGTTAGATATTATCCCAAGTTTCTCATCCCACCAAAGTAAGGAGAACAAAAATGGATTGAATATTGTTGGGCTATGTTGTTGTTACATTATCTATTTAGAGATGTGAAGCGAGATTTTGGTTCTAATGATGAGGATATTGAAATGAAGTGGTTGTCTGTTCAACATCTGTATGTAGCATCAGAGATTAATATTGAAGAAGAATTCCAGCAAGCTTTGGAGGAAGAAAGAAAATTTGTAGATGTAACTCCCTAGGTGCAAGATCATGAGGAATATGATTTTGAAATCCTCAATCGTCATCTCTTATCAATAAGTCATTTTCAGAGAACAGAAGTGGAGATGCTTCTGCTACAAGATGTTGATAGAATGCATAATTGAATGTTACAGTATCTAGGAGAGGATGTTGAAAAATTCACTACAAGTTTTATTGCCAATAATAAATTATCTTGGTCCATGATTGTTATTCATTGTGACTACAGTGCCTACAATTCTAATAAGTTGAGTGTAAAGTAAAAGAAGTGTTATAATAAAATTGTAGGCCACATGATGTTTTCACAATCAATAGATGAAGTTGTTTTCCCTTTAAGAATGATTATCCTAGAAACAATTGGTACGGGAAAGTCATTTCTCATAGGCACATTTTGTAATGCTTTCATGAAATACTATAATGAAAAACATAATTCTTTACTTGTAATGACACCCACAAGAGCTACAGCATTTAACATTAATGCAACAACCATTCATTTCAGTTTGAACATTGGAATAGGTGCCTACAAAGAACTCTATTCATCTGCAAAGATAAGTATACAACATCGACTATCATAGGTAAGATATATAATAATTGATGAAATGAGTTTTGTGGGAGAAAGATTATTACCAAGCATTGATAGACGACTAAGAGAAATTTTTCGAAAACATCACAATGAAGTTTTTGGAGGAAGATTAGTTATATTGATAGGTGATTTGGGTCAGCTTCCTCCTGTGCTTGATGTTGTGCCTTATGCATCCAAAAATCTAGATATTATAAGGGTTTGGGAATCATTTAATACATTTGTTATTTTAGATGCAATTTTTCATTAGTCTAGAAATGATCCTCAACAACAAAGATTCAGAGAAGTATTGATGCATATCAGAGAAGGAAAAATCCATGATGAAGATTATATTTTCTTGGCTATTCGAATGAATCTTCCATCCACTTCGAGTGGATTAGATGGTTTTAAAGAATAAATGCATTTATATGATACAAAGGATAAAGTTAAATTACACAATAAGAAGATGTTGCAAATAATGCAAAGACTTATTGCATTGTGTGTAGTAGATAGAGATCCCCATGGATTCAGAATCTCAAATGATGATGATGATGATATAAAGCGATGTCTACTTCTATGTGAAGTGCAAGGGTAATGCTCACAGTTAACCTTTGGCCTGAAGTAGGATTGGTAAATGGTGCACTTGGCATGATTCACAATATTATGTATCCTCAAGGTAAACAGCCACCTGCATTACCATCATACGTTATTGTTGATTTTGACTCCTACATCGGATGTGCCTTTAATAATGGTAATCCTCATCATGAGCAAATTATACCTGTGGTCCGAGGAGCATCTCGTCAATTACTGTTACGATTGGCATGGGCCATGACTATTCATAAATTTCAAGGAATGACATTAGATAAGGCTACTATTATCATTGGTTTAAGAAAAGTTATAGGTCTAACATTTGTTGCATTATCTAGAGTCAAGACCACTAATTCTTTGAAGATTCATCCTCTTGTCTCTATGTAAAGATATAGAAAGATTTCAAATGCTAAACATCTTCAAAGTAGAATTTCACAGGAAGTTCGTTTTGCTCAATTGGAGGATTAGACATATTGAGTTCATTGTTATCATTATATTTTTCCTTTTGCTCAATCCTATTATATAGCTATGTAATGTTTGTTGCAACAATTATGCATTGTATTCCTTCATCAATGATGAACCGCGATATCGCATCTGCGATATCAAAGCTCACCAAGCGATATCGAGCATCCAATGTTGGGACCCACCTCATCACCTATAAATAAGAGGTGGGCACACTTGGTTTGCATAGTTAGTCTTAGTCCCTTACCCGAACTCTTGTAGTTTTCCTTCCTCAAAGTTAGAATTATTTCTGAGTGCCCACAGTAGGAGTCATAAAGTGAACGGATCTTTATTTGAACATTGTGTACCTGAGCACACTTTGTGGCCAGAAATAAAGACAAACTTTGTGATAAACCTTGCAGCATTCAAAATAGCTTATGTAATGTTATTTACAGTTATTTAATGCTTTCCTTAGTTAATTAATGTTCTCTCTTTCACCCTGTTCACTCTCCCAAGTAAGCACACTCAGTACGACCACTTCGAGCATGTGTGGAACACTTGGTAACCCAATAATGATTAACGTTTGTTAATCCCAGTAGTGTTGCACTAGTTTAGGATGTGTATGGCAAGTGGGAATGGATGCTGGTGTTAGGACTAGTCAGAGCATAGTTGATTAGTTAAATTAAATTAGTTACTTAATTAGTTCACTTCTCCTTTGTAGCACCAGGACATAAAACATCAGAAAATATATAAAAATCATATACCTCAATTTTACTTAACCATACAATCGTGCTATACAAGTAAGCTTGGGAAGACAACGATTGACTAACCTGTCCGAATTCTATGAAAGCGCATAAGCACTTAGTCCTTGGAGTTCAACTAGATCATGTGTGTATGCTAGTATTCATATGGTTGAGCATAGGGATACCTCGCCACTCATCATTGGTGCCATTGCCAGGAACTTTGTTGTTTGTGTGCTAGCTAGAACTTAGAAAATCTTCCCATCATTGGAACAAACCCTTAGGGTTGGTTATCTTACAATTATTAAAACTAAAAGTATTGCACACTGAATAGACAATTATGTCTCCTTCTTCTTACGATAGTGTTTCACTGCCTAGGTTTAATATAGGAAACAATCGAAGACATAGTACACATGCTAATCCACCAGTCCCCCAATAGTTTCATGCGGTATACGTTCATCCCGATGAGTATATACCAAACTTTACCTTTATCATCCACCAGGATGAACAACTGCATTGGTGTGATTTAGACGGTAACATAGTGTTACCCCCTGATCGCTCAATCCTGGGCATGCTTCTTCATGCTCTCACACGAATTGGTATGCAGCACTTACAAGTAGAGTACATTGTGCATGATCACGACTCGAGAGAGTATTGACCCATGGAGGCACAATGTCAAAGGGATCTACAACAAGAGAGACGTTATGAATCCATAAAGGAAAAGTTGTCTTAGAATGTCCTGTATGTCATATGTGAAAATGAGGGTGGTGAACCTACCTCAAGAGGTCTCCCATACAATGATGTTCCTCCCATTGACTTCGATTAAGGGGTTGTATATCAGAATCTTCACTCAACTATCCATAACCCAGATTCTGGTACCGACAAACACAAAGGGTCCGAAAAAGGAACACGAACACATGACAAATATAGACATTCTAATTGTAACTATGATCAAGGTCGTGACCACCGAAGAGAAGGAAGCAGGCACCATCATGGTGATGGTCCTCCTTCTTCTTCACCTTCATCATCTCTTTCACCCTCTCCTTCAGGATCTGGACACAATCACAAAGGAAAAGACCCTAAGGATAATGGTAAGCAAAACAGGAATCATAGACAAAGTAGCCAAGAAAGGGGATGAGGGCATTCTAGAGAAACTCATCATGAAAGGAGGAAGAGTAGGGAACAACATAGGCATCATAGATGCCATAGACAATACGATCATGATGAACCCCTACTCGCTACCCAAAGTATGCTAGATATAACTAAGGCTGTTAGAATCCTAATAAGACACCAAAAAGATAGCAGGATCAAAAGATTAGACATGAACAATATCCCACAATTTGAAGGGGGATACAACACTGATCCTCAAAATCATTTGCAAGCATTTCACGATGCATGTGCCTTACAAAACATAGAAAACAAGTGACAAAAACTCAAGTTTTTTCCACAGACACTAATCAAGGAAGTGGAAAGTTAGTACCAGTCCTTAGAACTGGAGTCCATTCATTGATGGAGTACCATGTTAGAATTGTTCAATGATAAGTATCAAACGTACTCCCGAGCGTCCGACCTGTGAAAGCAAATCCAAGGATGGAAACAAGAAGGACATGAACCCTTAGATGCTGCCATGGGCTAATATTATGCATTGTTACATCATTGCCCAAGCCATGGTTACTCACAAAGGGAATAACTACGCAATCTCGTAGATGGGCTTAGGCACGAAACACGAAGAACCCTTGGGACTTATGCCTAAGGAAGGTTATTTGAGCTTAGGTTCCATCAAGTACAAAGATTGTTGGAGCAAGTTGCTAAAGAAGAAGGTGAGTTAAGGAAAAGAGAGTGCAGAAGAATATAATAGAGATCCTTCCCTTTGAAAGAAGGGAGTTAGATTTTATGAGGATGAAGAAGAGTCACCACTTGAAGAGATGGTGAATAAAAAACCCTTGCCCATTCAAAAACTTGCATTAAAATTATTGGCAAAGGTGGACCAAATGTGGGACTCCCTACATAATAGATTTCAAACCGTTCTCAAAATAGTAGAGAAGTCTAGGGAACCAAGTAGTAACTGAGAAAGGAAGAAAAAGAAAGAAACTAAATATGCATGTAACAAAGGTAAGGGCAAAGTTGCCATCAGCGAAGAGGTTGTGGATTCAGATACAAACAATGATATTATTAAAATCCATTACGCAAGGAGATGAATAGCCATTAAAATCCTGCTTGCAGGATATTATTGGCCTACATTGTTTCGGGATGCTCATCATTTTGTCCAATCTTGTGAGCCCTGCCAACATGATGGGGAAATGATTGCTACAATGGAGGATCCACAACAATGGATTCAACCTTTAGAATCCTTCGATATATGGGGAATTGATTTTATGGGGCCTATTACACCAATGTCCAATGGAAAAGCCTACATTGTTGTTATTGTTGACTACTTTACAAAATGGAAAGAAGTAGCCACTGTTATGGACTATACATCATCTACCACTGCACGATTTGTTCAGCAACAAATCGTAAATAGGTTTGGTGTGCCTCGTGCACTTATTTCTGACAATGGTACACACTTTACAAGTGAAACTTTCCAAAAATTGATGTAATGCTTAGGAGTGGAACACAAGCTGACTACACCATATCACCCTCAAGTGAATGGTCAAGCCGAGGTCACCAATAGGGAGATTACGAAAATATTGACATGAACCATTAGCAAATATAGACGAGACTAGAGCACCAAACTGAATGATGCTCTTTGGGCATACCGCTCCACATGGAAAGTCCCTATAGGCTACTCTCCCTATGAGTTATTGTATGGTAAACTTCCAACACTTCCTATTCAAGCAAAGCTCTGTACACTATCCATGGCATGTGACCTCAACCTTGACCTCAATCTAGCATAAAAAGAATGGTTAATGAACCTTAACCTGCTAGATGAGTACTGATTAGTCACCCTATCATCTAATGAATTGCACAAGGCCTTTAATAAACAACGTCATGACCTGAAAATTAGAAAAGTTAAATACCAACTAAGAGATAAGGTTCTTTATTGGAACCCCACACACATGCCACAATGCACTAAATTTCAAACGCTGTGGGAAGGACCTTATATTATCCATGCAACTTTTCCTTCAAGGGCCATGATGATTTACAAACCTAAGATCTTGGATAAGAAATTGTTGGTCAGCATCCAACAAACCAAACTTTTCCATGAGCCTAGAATAGCCAATACCAATACTACCTCTATTGGTGGACAAACCTGCTTGTTATTTCAGATCTTCCCCTTCTAACTCAGTCGTGGGGGAAATGGCCACCAATGTTAACCATTCTAAGCCCTCAGCTCTTTTTGTATTTTTGTTTTACATATTTTTGTTTTACACATCTTTTCAATTTTACTTATTTTTTTTTTACACCATCATTCACATTTTTACTATTTCTTTGTTTAATTTACTTTCATTCGTCATACAATAAGTGCTCATGATGGTGGATTGTGCTATAATGGTGTTGATTGTTAATGTTGGGTTTTTACCTTTGATTTTCAATGTTGATACTAAGATATGGTTCTTTTGATAAAATAGGCAATGAGTCCACGTCATCCATTCCTCCATTCAACTCTATGGTCTCCCTTGTCTTGGAAATGTATTGTCCCTTTTTCTAAATAAATTTATTAATGAATTGGTGACTTGGTATTCTTCAAACCAAGAAAGGACTCAATGGTTGAAAAGGATGTGATTTCAAGGGGATTTGACGCACTTGTATTGCCTATTCTCTTGTGTACTTGGATGCTTTTCATGGGTTTTTCACCATTTTGCCATTGACCAAACATCAGGAAGTTGAATAAATTAAATAAGTCTTTGCATGGTGTGGTTCTCACGTCAAAAAAAAAACAGGTGAGAATTCAAAGCACACCCCTTAGACATAATAACGAAATATGGGCTATGAGCACTAGTTATGGCACTGGAAAGCCATGTTACCCATGCTTAAAGGTTCCCTCTAACTAAGGCCCTTTCTCACTTCTTGTTGCTCTATCTTTCTCTCCTTGGAATGGTGGTGACTCTATGAATGCATTCTTGTTGCTTCAAGAGGATGGGTTAGTCAAATGTGTTGATGCGAGGTCACTGAATGTGGTTTATTTGAATCTAGATTTGGAATGAATTCTATTTAGTCACCGTAACCATCTAATACACAAGGGACTTTACACAATCTTGCTCTTGGGATTCTATTCCATTTTCTCCTCTCCTTCCATATTTCTTCCCATATTCCACCTCATTGTCAATTTTATGATCAATCTATATCTAGGTTGAGGCATTGTTCGTCTTTGGTAACTTCTTGTGGGTAAGTTCTTAACCATTGTTCCATAAGTCATTCCTAGATCCTATGGACTCTTTGGTTTGCAAATTTGTCAAGGCATAAAAGGCATGAGCCTGCTTTGGCGAGGACCCACTGACATTCCTTTATGGTACAATCGTTAAGTTCTTTCCCTTAAACATTCTTTACAATCAACTATTTCTCGTTTCATCCCCATTCATGACATCCGTTTTATTGGCTTCACTGTTGTTATTTCTCTTATCTTTCTTGTTCCTTTAGTTTTTCCACCCTGTTGCTACCTAAGGTTTGCTCTTAGTCATGGGGGCTATCACAAATTTTTCCATTCTATTACCTATCTCACCCCCACACCTTGGGTAGTTATCAGTTAAAAACCTCTAACCCAGTATTTGCCATAACCACAACCCAACTAAGGTACTTTATATCAAGGCAAGGTATTAACTACATTGTATCTTATCTATCCTTGCTAATTCATGACTACGTTGTGTGTGCAGATGGCGACCATACGAACAATGGACGGGGATAGGAGGGAGCACTCAGGATGGACTAGAGTAGAAGTAGTTTTGCAAGGAACATGCTCAATCACATGGCTATGGATAAACAACGAAGTGCACATTTCTGACATCGGCAGCAACACACCTCATTCTCTTTTCTCTCTCTTTCTCTTCAAGTTGTCAGATGAGGGTCTAGATGTCATCTATGTATAGTGTTCACTATAATAGTTATGAACACCAATGCTGTAATATGTTTGTCAATCTGTTTACCAGGCACTTTGAGTCTATCACCCATGTCACTGTCAATTGTCATTTAGTCAATAATCCCATACCTTCCCAATATTTTGTAAGGAACTCGAGGACGAGTTTTCATTCAGTCATGGGGGTATGATGAACCGTGATATCGGGGCCACGATATCGCATCCGCGATATCAGGTCTGTGATATCGAAACTCACCAAGCGATATCGGGCATTCGATGTCGGGACCCGCCTCATCGCTTATAAATAAGAGGTGGGTGCGCTTAGTTTGCATAGTTACTCTAAGTCCCTTACCCGAACTCTTGCAGTTTTCCTTCCTCAGAGTTAGAATTATTTCTGAGTGCCCACAGTAGGAGTCATAAAGTGAACAGATCTTTATTCGATCATTGTGTACCTGAGCACACCTTGTGGCCGGAAATAAAGATGAACTTTGTGATAAACCTTGCAACATTCAGAATAGCTTATTTAATGTTATTTATAATTATTTAATGTTTTCCTTAGTTAATTAATGCTCTTTCTCTCACCTTGTTAACTCTCCCAAGTAAGCACACTCAGTACGACCACTTCGAGCATGCATGGAACACTTGGTAACCCAATAACGATTAGCGTTTGGTAATCCTAGTAGTGTTGCACTAGTTTAGGATGTGTACGACAAGTGGGAATGGATGCTGGTGTTAGGACTAGTTAGAGCATAGCTGATTAGTTAAATTATATTAGTTACTTAATTAGTTCACTTCTCCCTTTGTAGCACTAGGACATAAAACATTAGAAAATATATAAAAATCATATACCTCAAGTTTACTTAACCATACAATTGTGCTATACAAGTAAGCTTGGGAAGACAACAATTGACTAACTTATCTAAATTCTGTGAAAGCGCATAAGCACTTAGTCCTTGAAATTCGACCGAATCGTGCGTGTACGCTCGTATTCGTATAATTGAGTGTAGGGATACCTCGCCACTCATCAATCAACATATACGAAATATATAAGCTTTTATTTTAACCAATTTATGTTTACCAATATATATTATTTGGAATGCAAATAGTGATGATAACTTAAAAAATAAAAAACATAATTAAATTCTACTCATAGCCCGCAAAACCGCTACACATGAGAACAAACAAAGAAAGAGCAAACTTGATCAAGAGGGTAAAACTAAATTGGGTAAGTGGAAGAGAAATAGAGGAGAGATAAGTGCTTCCGTTTTTAGTTATCTTGTTACCTCGTCCACTAGTCGAGCTTGGTTAACATCATTTTTTTAAAATCATCTTTGCCAATTGATATATATATATATCTAAGCTAGTTTATAAAAGGAAAAGATTCTCTAAACCAAATTATATATATATATATATTATAAATACATAGCTAAACTAGTTTACAATCCTTAATCATGGAAAAGGATAATTTTAGAGAAATCATTTGTGCTAATGAAACCTTAGCAATGAGGATGACAAAGAGAATGACAAAGTCCAATATAAAATTTCAGGTCATCAAACCTAACATAAAATGTCTAGGTGTAGATTGATAACCATTAAGATGAAAGTTCAAATGCACACATTCATAGTTTCCAAATTACCCACGTACACATAAAATCTACAAAATGAAGGCAAAGATAAAAATGACAACAAGATTTAAATTAAGAACAATAGATTAATAAATGCTTTAGAGGATTAATGTTATTGACTTTTCTTGTAATCTTTTTATAACATTATTTTTTACAAGTAGATAGTCTTTTTAACCCCTAAAATTTTAGTATTTCTCAATCCACGAAAACATATCCATAATTTCTTTTTTAATTTCCAATTATTGAACTACAATTAATGAACTGGTGAATGCTCTCTTATTAATTCAATAAAACAAAGGTGTCTCCTGGTATATTTGATACAACTTGGTTAGTAAAGAGCATTCACAAGTGATTGCACTTTACGAGGGTCACCTTAACACCCTTTTATTATATTAATCTTCATGTAGCTACCTGCCAACCTCGACCATTGCCTTCACCACCGATTAATAAAATTGCCCTCATGAAAATCCAACTTTTGAAATGATTAGCTGTATTACCCTTCTTTTATAATGCATTTTCATATGGCCAGCTCAGCAGTTCATTTATCACCAGGAAAGCCCATTCCATTTAAAGAATAATAGAGTAATATAGTAATGATCTGTTCTGTTATATCCTATATAGTACCTTGACTGAACCTGGCCTCTCCATGTATATACCAGTGGCACATTCAAATACGGTGAAAATGATCTGTTCCATCCTGCTGCAAATTGCAACCTTCATACCTTGTCTTTATAGCAAGGAATCATAATTTCTTGTTTCTCAAGTCAAAGACTTGGTTGAAGATTAGACTTTTGCAACCTTCGTACCTTGTCTTTATAGTGAGGAATCATCATTGCTCTTTTCTCAAATCAAAGACTTGGATTCAAGTTTAGACAGTGATTCAAAGAGATTAAGTTTTTGCTCATCTACCAACCCTCCCAAGACCCACTTAGCGCAATGAACAGTGTGGCTCCCTCCCAGGACCCTTCTTAACCAAATGAGCGCTCTAGGCGATAGCCTTACATAACATGGAAGCATGTCTCCATTGAAAGGCAATGGATAACATCCAGCAGCAAGCCCATTGATATGCTACTGGCACATTAGTTTTGTAGAAATGATCTGTTCCAACCTATAGCAAACTGCAATCTCCATATTGAACCTGCTTCTTTTAAACCTTGATAAGCATGTCTCTAAATGTATTAAATTTTTCAGAACTGCATGTTTCAGACAATCTGCAGCTTGTCATTAACAAAATTGCCTTTGTTTCTTACATTTAATATCTATGTTCTTGTCCCAAATAAAACTGGTTTCTCTGAACGGTATCTGACTGGCCAGTCATTAACAAAATTCTATCACTGAGCTTAGATATGTGGTACACCAAGCACCATGAAGCTGTTACATATAAAATACATTATTGTATTCTTGTTGCATCTATGCCCCTCGGAAAAATTAAGAACCAAAAAAAAAAACACAAAGAATCCAATTTCTGAAACTAACAAACAACCCAAATACTCCAACAAGAAGAATCTGAAGAATCATCAGAAACAGCATAAAGCCATACCTCTGAACCATAACGTTTTCAGACGATGATCAGAGGTCATTTTTTCTCCCTCTTTGCAGAAAATTTACCCAAAAAAACTGTTCTGGGCACGTGAAGGGAGAATGGGAAACCTGCACGTTATCCACAAGTGTGAAGAGAAAGTGCAGCAAATGTAATGAGTACCCTCACATCTCTCTCTGCAACCTTTCCCGTTCTGTTCTTTTCTTTTGGTAAAATTCTGAACCAGGCAAAACTCTGAACCAGACCCAGAAAATGTTCACACAACTGAACTACCGGAAACCATGGAGAAAAAAGGACCCTGCTCCATGAATAAACTGCAGTATTCTACCCAGAAGAATCTGAGTAACCTGTACCCACACCTGCAAAATCAAAAACTAATCCATCTCTGCCCTGGATATGACCTCTTAGAACTAATATAAGCATATCATCTGATGCCATTATTTTTATCTGCTAAACTTGTTTATGGGACCAAAGTTGTGGGGTATGAAACATGCCAAGCCAAAACAAGGGAAATTATTAGTTACTGCAAATGTTGAAACGTGCACAGGGCCCTAGGCGGTCAAGAAAATTTTGGGCAGTCAAATGTTTCCTAACCTGGAATTTTGTAAAGCGAATCTGGATGGACGGAATTGGCTTATGTGGGTATTTGGCATTGTCTTTGTTTATGTTCTATGGAGTAAGACAAGCCAAACTTTTATAATTATGAGCTTTGAAAATGCAGACATTTAGGAGGACTCTTCTGCACCATTTCAGATTCACTAATTCTTTGGCTCTGGTTATATATATATATATATATTCTGTTTGCCATCCTTTTTCCTGGTCAGCAGAGCAGAACGGAACCAGACACTCAATTATCAGCAGAGCTTCTTTCTTTTCTCTTTTTGGAATTGAACTGGCCATTAAGCTTTATAAAAAGCTGGGCAGCCATGTGATTGGGGTTTTGGTCAGGGTAAATGCATTGGGACTTGCATTTTAATCTCTCTTGCCCTTAATCATGAGTCTGTTATAGCTTAATCTCTTTTTTCAGGCTACATGCACCCAATTTGTCTTGGGGCTATTCCACGTGCATGCCTCTCAAAGCAAAGTGCAAGATTTTATGTACGGTTAGTTACACTTGCAATTTTCAACCCTCAACTTGCAAAAGTGTGAGGCTTAAATTATATTATGTTGTTCGGTTAACATCAAAAGTAGTATAACAAATGATTGCTGCCATGAGGCCGTATCTAGCATAAGTTGTATGTAATCCAAAATGGTAAGAACTCCAATGGGACCTAAAAGAGTACTAAATCTGGATGTGCCATCAATATTGTATTGCTTCGTTTGATTAAGTTCAAACATCAGAAAAAGTATAACGAATTATAATGGTGGGCACAGAAAAACATGTTACAGTTAAATTACATGTAAATTAAACTCCGTGAGTTTAAGATTTACAAGATAAAGGATACGATGATGTTTTCCATTTATTAGATGTGATACCTGCTAGTCTTATTTTACTATCATTCAGCAACTCAAAATATTGGAATCCTCTCCTTTCTAAGTTTCAATTATTTGAAAAATATCATTTTTTTTCCTAAAAATAGGGTAGTCTTTTCAATAGCAAGGCTACTATCTATATTAAAAAATATTTACGAATCAATGACTAAAAATATTTAAATAAATTTTTGAATATTTTCCATCTTTAATTATTACACTATACTATACATTTAGAAAAGCTCCCTTACTTGGTGCTACTATTTTTATTTTTTTCCATTCTCTTGTTTTATTTTCAAGTTCTTTGCAAGAACACTAAATGAATTCATACCTAAGATTTGTGTCTAAATTTCACGTTCATAATTACTTTTAACTTGGTAATATGAACTAATTTATGAGGGCAAACAAATGATAATGAAAAATAACATTTAAAGTTTAGTGCCTGCATGATTGACAATGTGCATTTTCATCATGCTTCCAAGGAGTCCATTCTATGCATATTATATTTTCTTTTTTTAAGTGTGCTGGTTTATATGTATGTGTAACTTTTTTTAAAGTGGGGTTTTATAGTAATGTAATGATAACAATGTTATGAGTTTAACCCTAGTCAATCTTGATTTATGTCTTTATTTTATATTGAAATTTGAATATATGTTAACATAAAATAGTAGCAAGTATATAAACTTATTAATCAAACAAACCTTTCAATGTTCATCATTCTTAGAAATGATGTTTATCAAAAATTGTGAATTTTATAGAAAATAATATAGCATCAATGTGAAGTTTTCTTAGGCTCTAAGGTTTGGGTTTAAGCTTGAGTGGGCCAACTCAAAAAGAGGTTAAGGTTTTGCTTATATGATAGCCCTCATAGGACCTTACTTAATAGGATAAGCATTGAGCAATTGGGTGATGATCTTTATGACCTTTTTTAGGCTAATTTGGTAGTAAAATGCACCTATGTTACAAAAAACCCTTTGGTATTGCTATGTAATTTAATAATGAATATTGCTTACCTTTCATATTTAGGTAATTGTAAAAATTTAACAAAATAAATACTCGTAATTATTTTTATTGGTTCACTCTCTTTCTTGTTGTTCCTCACTAAAAATTTATTTAATAAATTCATGATTTTTCTTTTCAAACCCAAGAGAAAATTAGGTTTTTTCCATATACATCTTAATGTAAGAAATGATTATGTTATGAGTACCATTTTAGCTTACTAATAAATGAAATGAAATAGAGTTTCCTCTATGACAATTCATTTGCTTGCCGATCAACGTATTACAAGATGAAACTATATTCTGGGTGTTGGAACCCTGTAATATAAGCACACCTCAAGATACATAGCTAAATTAAAACTTTATAACTCAACATTGCCCATTAGAATCAAATCCATGACATGGAGCTTTCAAATCAAGAGTCTTCCCACTAAGCTAGCACCTCATTAGATGAAACCATATTTCCAACAAAGTCATAAGGAGGAAATTGGTTGTCAAGTGATGGGACGCGATATCGCAGCCCAGCGCCAGTTCTATAAATAAGAGGTGGCTCCCCCTTGTTTCTCCATCTAGATCTAGACCCTTAGCAAAACTTTGGTAGTTTTACCATTCCAGAGATAAAATAATTTCCATGTGCTCGCAATAGGAGTCTCAAAGTGAACGGATCTTTATTCGAGCAAATTGTACCTGAGCACACATTTGTGTATGGAGATAAAGACGAACTTTCTGATAAACCTTGCAATGCATGGACTAAGCTAATTAGGATTTAATTAATGTTAAATGCTTAAATGCTTTCTTAGATAATTAATCTCTCTCAACCCTCAACTCCTAGTTAAGTGCATTCAGTATGATCGCTTCGAGCATGTGTGCTACGCTTGGTAACCTAGTAACGAATAGCGTTTGGTAATCCCAATAGCATTGCACTGGTTCAGGGTGTGTACGGCAAGTGGGAACGGATACTGATACTAGGACAATTAAAGCCTAGTTAGTGAAAGTTAGTTACTTAGTCTCTTCACCCTTTCCTCTCTTAGCATAGGCGATAAAAAGATAAAAGACATAAAAATAATATACCTCAGACTTACTTAACCATACAACTGTGACAATATAAGTAAGTCTAGGAAGACAACGATTGATTAACCTTAAGTGTTCCATAAGGTGCATAAGCACTTAGCCTTTGGAGTTTGACCGGATCGTGCGTACACGCTCGTATTCGTACAGTTGAGTGTAGGGGTACCTCGCCACTCATCATTAAGACCTAAAACTTTTTGACTATGTGTGCCCTTAGGATTGGTTGTAAGGATGAAACTCATAAGGGCATCCCTAAACCCATTGGACCTTTCATTTCCATTGTTGTTTTTGGAGCTTCTTTGATATTGAAGGGATATTTTGTATTATTTTTACGGTGTACTTTGTTTTTTTATTCTTAATATAATTTTATTTTTGAGTTTCTATAGAACCCAGGTATAATATAAATGCCTCAAGTGTGGTTTGAAAAAGCAACCAATAAAATGCAAAGTCATTTCATTTTAGCAACTTAACATAACATTAAATCGATTAGCACTTCTATAGTATGTTTAGACTAAATATGTCAAGATGCATTGTAGCAAGTTGCCATATCAAATGCCCACTCATGAAACCAAAACTAAAACTAAAATTTTATTTAGTTCATAGATTCTTTGGACCTATTCAATAGTAGAAATATACATGCTATGAATTTTAAAAACATATTAAGAAAATTACAAACCACTAGTGATAACATTTGAAACAAATTAACATATCTTTTATTTAGGATTTTTGAATATGCATCTTGCAATATTCCTTTTACACACAACGAACTGAATTTCAACTTAATTTTCAGCAAACAACACTAATTATATAAAATAAAATGGTGTGTCCCAAAATTGTGATGTCTTAAACAATCAAGAATCCAGCCAACGTAACAACTTATAGAAACCAACCAACATGACATCCTATTTACATGCATTAAACAAGGTACAACTACCTAAATTCATTCTTCTTTTTAAACCCCCAAGGCGAAGGATTGGTAGAAGAACCCTAACCAAGCCCACGTTTATGAAGGAACGAATGAAACGTGAGAAGCCACAATCTTTGCACCCAAAAAAACCCAAAAAGAAAAAAAAAAACATACATACATACATACCCAAAAAGTTTCAAATACCAAGGGCGTCGTCCTTGCAAATCGTGACACCGTAAAAAGCATGTATGAACAACCAGAAAGAAAGGAAGAATCTGTTAGGCATGGATAAACGGGAATCCCAAACATGGAGCCAAACCTTCCTTTTTAAGGCTTTTAACCCAAGGTAACCTCATAAAGCTAGCTTTTCATGCCAAAGTATGCCTACAATACTCCTCATCATAAAAAGCTGCTTAGCCTTGGCCTTACAAAAAAGCTGCTATTCTTTGCCTTTAATTCCTGGCCCAACTTTATCAATGGTTTTTCAGTGGCATTAATTTTAGGCTAAAAATAATATTCCGCATGCCACCACACGCGTACATTTGATTTAGAGCTTTTTTAATGTCGGGAACCAACGGAGCGTCAGCCGCCTGCTGGACTGATTTAATAGTTTTTTTTTCCACCACGAATGGGTAATAAATTATTATTAAGTGGACATTCACGCGCAGACCTTATAATAATGGTTTTTTTTTTGCGTTTTTAGATAGGGGTTTTGCCCCGAATGTTTTATGGGTTTGAAAAGGAAATTTGTAGCTTCACGTCTGTTGGTTGATTTGAATTAATGTGAATGGAGGAGATCAGGCCTTTGATAGTTCCTGGACTGGTTTTTGTCCCGTGAGAGGGAATATTGTTTCCAATATGCGATATTCATTGGTGGCTGCTACCCTGTTTTGTACGCGGTGTTAAAGTGAGCTTAGTTGGTGTTTTTGTCTTTTTACCAAGAATTTCAATGGTACATTGGATGGAGAAAGAGTTAATATCATTGATTAAAGTGGCGTACAATGATTTTCTTGTTGACATTGAGAGATTACTGTTAAGAAGAATCCCTCAGTTGTTTTCCTAATGGTTGGTTGTATTTTTGTGAGTTGTATGTACAAGTAAAAGCCGGTGTTCGAATCTGTTTCTTGAAAGGGGCATCAAAATTTGAAAGACAAGTTGGGGGTATAGAAACCCAACACATTTAACCCATGCATGTTCAAACAAATGGTAATGTTTGCTTTAATACATGGGCAGACAACTTTTGATACCGTGATACTTGGTTGTCTAATACAGAACATTTAATGTGAAATTTTGTGAAATTTTGACTTCAAACTTGATTGGTAACTTTATACGCTGTCAATGGGCCACAGTACTTATGGGTTGTAATAGTTTAAATTTTTGTATGATTAGTTTTTTGCATTAGTTTTAGAGGGTGTTGTTGAACCTAAGAAATATAGTTGATAAGATATTTTGGTTGAACTTAGTTAAAATATAAAGGTATCTTAAGTGTGATTTGAACTAGCAACATTTTACCTACATAATACTAATGCATTTAAGTGAAACCAATAGTGAATTTATGCTAATAAAACAAAATATATATAATAAAAGGTATGGAAAAGCTCATTTGTTAACATGTAGCCTTTGCCCAACTAGTCTTAAAATCAATGGTATTTTTCCCCTTTGTTTTTAAGGACATGGTTGCTAAACATTTGAAACTTGTTTAATAGAGTAATATATATATATATATATATATATATATAATGAAATTGAAACATTTGACAATAGATTACAAGTTCAAGATTTTCTTAAAGCATAGTTAAGCCTACCTATGTTCTACTATGTATGGTGTTGAATGCATGGTAGAATGATATGTAAAGTTTCAATTCCATATCAAATCACAATTTTTTGTTATAACTTTATTTAATCAATAAAATAAAGCTAGTGGAACACGATGGAGCAACCTATAGCTTTATAGAGCAGAAAAGTTTATTAGTTAAACGATGCTTTGAGAAATTTTACCAAAAAAGCTATGGAAATGGGGTAGATTGTTGCAAGGATATTTTCTCATGACACTTCTTGATATTTCTTAACATAGTTGGGCCATGGTGGTTATCTAGAAGCTCCACCTGCAGTATACCACTCTTTGCCAAGCACATGTCGTCTCTTCATATCCACCGAGGATTAAATAAACTAAGGCGCCCAAAATTCATGAACCTGCCTAAAATATAAGCCCTGCATGCATACATATGCAGCAAAATCATTGGTCACACAAACCATCATGACATAATTTAGCATCTACATTTCAAGTTAAATTTACAAGCGCCTATAATACGATAAGCTACGCTATGAATTTTCCATTCTTGTCGTCTTTCAAGAGCCAGGGGTTCCAACACACGCCTCTGAATTTAGGCATAAGGGCCAATATTCCGACGCACGCCTATGAATTTACACATAAAGGAAAATGTCAAACCATATGAAGCTCCTATTATTACACCATGAACATTATTGGTTTTAAATGCTGGATTGACCAACCCTCTCATCTTAATATGAGATAGCTAAAGCCGGTCCTTTTCAATCCAATAATATTACCGTAAAACTATTACACAACTGGCAAGTTGACTATATAGTCATATCACAAGCCGGTGAAAACAAAATAGCAAACCTACCACAACCCACATGAGAGCATTGCTCAAAATAAAACCTTTGTCCTGTAAACGTAAAGTATGCCGAAGACGGACACCACACACCTTTTTAAGGATACATGCTTCAACACCGTATTCATGGAGCAAGACATTAAAGAATAAGAAGCACAAATTTCCGTTCCTTTCCTTCAGTCTCCAAATAACCGGAAATCCCAACACACAATTTAACGTCTCACATCATTTTCAGGGGAGGAAAAAAAACAGCAAAAATCTTGAATGACATTAAATGAAACAAGTGCTTCCGTTTTCAAAGAAGGCAACACAAAATCACAAACATATCCAACTTCTCCATTTGTCAAACGACCACAACCACAGACACCCTTGCTTTACCCTTTCACTCCCCCAAGATGTAATGGTCAAATATAACTTTAGAGTAACATGTAAAGGGGATATTTTTCAAGATGCCCTCAAAAGTCTAAAGAAGACAATGTACCATGAGCAGTTGGCCAAATGAACGTGACACACCACTCAATGTCATATAGCTATGTGTTTAAAAAACCAAAAAAAAAAAAAGAACCCTCCCTTTCACCTAGGGACTGCCTTCCTTCAACAGAAGGCATGTGATAAAAAAAGGAGAAAAAAGCCATTGAAGAGAATAAATCCAAAGCCACATCATTTACATTGATGACATGGTATTTCAAATTCTAAGGGGTGGGGTACCATCATGGCTATAACGGGAATTGCATGGTCCAACGAGCGTTGGTAAGCGCAGATTTTAGTAATAAATGCATGGGAGACATTGTGGCAAACGAGATGGAGTAATAATCGTAAACCTACAGAGACAAATATAAAGGTTGGAAAAAGGGCTTGACAAGGACCCTCAGAATATAGGTATAAGCTTGTTTAATGATAAAGCCAATTAACGATGCTGCAGGAAATGAAAGAAAAAGAAAAAACAAACGCAACTAAACTCGCTCATGAAAGGGACGTTGCCCATACACTGTCCCCATAACAAAATGCCGCTGTCGCATACTTCGTGGACGCCAACCCAAAGTCCAAGGAAACGCTACAAGAGTTACTCACGACAGGGGCCCGTGTTAACGAGTGATACAGTTGGAATTTGACTTTTACATTTGTAAATATTTCGTTAACTTTCTAAAAGTAGCTGGATCTACGTATATCAGTACGATTTCGTTTGGTTGAGGGTTCGTACATGGGATGCTGATCTTTTTCTTTAGTACTTTGTACATTGTTATTTTGATATTTTACATGTTTATTTAGAGAGGGAGTCAGGAGTCACCACAATGAGGTGTTAGCTTAGTGGTACGGGTCTTTGGCTTGGTAACTTTAGGTCATAGGTTTGATTCTGCTAGGTAGTACTAAGTTATAAACTTCTATAAATTTTGGGGTGTACTTGTATTTTAATTATTTTGGGTTCCAATACCCCCCATAGTAGAAACTAGACACCCAATTATACCATGGGATATGGAACTTGTACTTTGTGTTTGGAATCATATCATTGAATCTAATAGCCAAGTATGGTACAAATAAATTTATAGAAATGTTTTAAAAATATATAATTTAAATATATTCATTGTGCTTGTTAATGTTGAGAGTATGCTTGGCTTGATGAGCATTGAACCTTTAAGTGATAAGGTTTTTTATTTATATTTATTGAGGATCTATTGGACCACACGAGTGTATGATGGAGAGGTTCTATATTAAGAGTCTTACAACTATCAAATTGTGCTTCTACTTGTGGGTGTGATAGTAATGGAGCAACTTTGTGGTAGGACCCTTTTCATTAGTCGTCACATCTATCTTGCGTGTGTGTAGGGGTTATGCTACTAATCCCAAGTTATCTTCCCTTAAGAAAAAGTCTTACAATTAAGCTAATAACCCAATGTGTTGATTTTTTTAATTTTTCAAAATTTGCATAACAAGTTTGTTTCTTTAGTTGAATTCTATGGAAACACTTCAATTTCTTTCTCATTTGTCAACCATTGGATCCAAAATATAAACAAAAAAATTTATTTACGTTATGATGTGCTTGTTATTTGTTTATTTATTTATTTTTGGGCCAACGAAAGTTGGGCATCAAACCCCAAAAATAATGTTAGTGATAATAAAAATTCAAAAATACACCCTATCATGAATATAGAAGAAAAGTAAAACTCTAAAATGATATAGAAAGAAAAGATGCATTAATTTTGGAATACTTTTAAGGTTTTCATCTTTACAGTTGATATTGAAAAACCTCTAACCTCTCTTACAGGGTAGGAAAATAATGAATGGTTACCTTGTTCAAAATTACTATCATGATTCTTAACTTCTTATTCTTTACTAGGTTATTCATTCATTCACTATCATCAAAGTGCCTTTATCCTAATAATATTGTCTAACTCATTAAATTTGATAGATGACTTGACAATAATATAATTGACTTTATTAGGTTATTCTTTATTGTTAGACAATGATCCTTACCTTAACCTTATGTTAATTACATGGACATTAAAATTTTACCAAGAAACTATCATAGTTATGGACAAGTTTGAGTTTGGTAGGTAAGAGGGAAAAAGTTGCAGTTTCGAACCTAAAAGAACCATTATTTTTATTTTTATTTTAATTCAATATAATATAAACATGTATACCTAAAATCCAACAAGTAGCAAGGACTCCAAACGGTGTCCGATGGAAGACAAAAACAGCCAAAGCGTCATATCTCTTTCGATGATATCCAACAAACCCCAGTGATCCCCTCTTCAATCTCATTCTTGGAGCATTAACTTCAGTTCAAACTCACAACTTGGTGACAAACCCCATTAACCCCAAATCCTATCCAAACATAATGGTAAAATTACCGAAGCATGGATAGAGATGAATATTCCATCTAGTTGGACTGACAGTCCTTGGATACAGCATGGCATTGGTCGTGCATATGACGTGTAAATTCTCGTGAAATCACAGCCTCACCCGCGCGCGCCAACGAAAAAGAAAAAAGGGCAAAAATCCCTCCAAAAAATGAAAATTTTCATTTCATCTTTTTTTGGACATTTTGCGCGGATAAAGGAACAGCAAGGTGTCCATAAATGCATGGCCGAGCTGTGGAATTGCAGATGCGAAGGCGCCGCTAATCTAGTCTCGTCTGCCCGTGTTTCTCTACATCTGGCGGTGGGGCCGCTGGATTTAGCGGGGAGCTTAATCGACGGGGGGGCGGGGGCTGATTTGGCGCCGGCCACTCGTGCCGTTACGCGCCTGGGCACGCTTGCGTGACCAAGGGCCAGAGCCTAAACTTAGAACATTTCAACTGTTTCATAGCGTCTGTGGCTGGGGCGGGGGCTGTGACTGTGACTGTGAAGGATCTGTCTGCGAGGCTTAGCCTTTTACCCAAAAAACCATGTCCGCCAAATAAAAGGAGTGCCTCCTCGTAGTACTATTACTACTCTCTTAGTGCTACTACTACTACGCTAGAGCGCTCGTTGCTGGCTGGGCTTGGTTCTTCCTTCCCCTCATTTTTTATTCCGGTTATTCTGGGTTCTGCGATTCTCTGCATATCGATCTGCTTCTGCATTTTGCTCTTCTCTCTTTGGTTTTGATTGAAACCCTGCGACTGCTTCTGCATTTTGCTCTTCTCTCTTTGGTTTTGGTTGAAACCCTGCGACTGTTCCGGGTTCTGGGTTCTGAGCCTGCTTCTGGCTCACCAACGGCGGATAGGCTTTAAGCAGGGCCCCGGAGCCTTTATGGGGTTTTGCTTTGTGGCCTGGGTTTTGTCTGTGGGTGTGCAATAGTTGCGGGGGTTCTGGGGTTTGTTACAGCTCGGCTCTCTCTGCAACTTTCATGGCGGAGGAGGACCAGTTCCGGGAGCAGGAGCAGGAGCAGGAGCTGGACTCGTTGTTGTGCGCCGAGGACGCCAGCAATGTGGTTGGATTGCTGGAGGATGAGGAGGAGGTCGAGGAGGACCGGACTGTTGTGCATCTGCCGGAACCGAGCTTCGCTGCTTTCCCGGCAATGGCGGACGCGCAGATTTGTGGGCTGTTCGAGAAAGAAACGGATTTTGTGCCCGGCGATGGGTACGTTCGGTTGTACAGGAATCTCGGTCTGGACATCGACGCCCGGAACAAAGCCATCGCCTGGATTCTCAAGGTAAGCAGTGGAATCGCAGAAACAAACGATCCGGAAAGCTTTCTGTGGTGTGAATCTGGGCAATGCCAGTCATCTGGGATTTGGGTCGTTTCTGTGCAGGTTCATGGCCACCATGGTTTCGGTCCGCTCACGGCCTACAGAGCGGTGAACTATCTGGATCGGTTTCTGCAGCAGCGGCCTCTGCAGGTAGCTATGGCCGCTCGTTCATCCTTTTTCTGAAACAGCAGAACTTGCAAAGTCTGTGTGCTTTAATGGCTGACTGTAAAATGTGGGTTTTTGGTTTTGTTTCTTTCCGCCGCTGCAGAAAGGCCGGGCCTGGATGATGCAACTGCTGGCAGTGGGGAGTCTGTCGCTGGCGGCGAAAATGGAGGAGACAGATGTGCCGTGTCTGCTGGACTTGCAGGCGGAGGAGCCGGAGTTCACGTTCGAACCCAGGACGGTGCAGAGAATGGAGCTTCTCATTCTCTCCGCTTTGCAATGGCGCATGCTGGCAGTGACGCCATTTTCGTTCCTTGATTACTTCCTGGACAGGCAAGGCCCGCCGCAGGAAGAAGGCAGCAGCAGCAGCAGCAGCAGCAGCAATGGCGGAAGAAGAAGCTCAGTCTCCGCAGCATTGGAGGCCAGAGCCACGGAACTCATCCTCGCCACACTCAGAGGTAGTATCTGTTTATCCGTCCTTACAAAACGCATCTCAGATTCTGCGATCGAAGTCCCTAGATTCGCGTCCGATGCCCGAAATTTGATCTTTTCTGATGCGAATTCCTGGGTTACAGTGATCGAGTTCGCAGCTCATCGCCCTTCATCCATGGCTGCCGCGGCGCTGCTCTGCGCCGCCGATGAGCTTCTGTCTCCCGATGCCGCTGTATCGTGGAAGGAATCCATTCTCCTCTGCAAGCGCCTGTGCAGAGTAAGTTGCTCCATTTTCCGTAGATTATTATTATGATTCATCGAGTTTCGGTTTTTGGCATTCCGGAAACGGGTTCTGGGGTTCGGTTTTTCACCGATTTTTGTGGGCGTTTCGGAATCGTTTTTGCAGGAATGGGTTTGGAGAAGCTACGGGCTGATGCAAGAAGCTTTAATGGCAATCGGGAGAGGACCCTGCTGGTCCGTTCCGGAGAGCCCAGTGGCAGTTCTGGATGGTTTCTGCGTGAGCAGCAGCACCAGCAGCAACAATGGCAGCAGCGTATCGCCTGCTTCGCTGAGCATGAGCGTGAGCAGCCTGTATGCCTCTGTCGCAGCCAAACGCAGAAAGCTCAGTAGCTTGGACGCTGCTGCAGCTCCGGGCACTTGTGTTTCGTTCCGGAACAGCGCCTGTTAGCCATTCTTGCTGCTGCTTTTTATCAGCATTCAGCTTCAGTTTTTTTATAGTTATTATCCGTCAATCCATCCATCCTGACTTCGAAGCAGAAAAACCAAACAAAAAAGAAAAAAAAAAGATGTTGCCCAGTAAAATTTTTCGCGTTTTTCAGCAGTTTTTCGCCCTCGGTTTCTTCCCTCCGTTTGACACAGAACCAGAAGAAGAAGAAGATGATGATGATGATGAAGAACAGCTTTTCTCCTCCTCCTGCTGCTGCTGCTTGATCGATCGATCGATCGGATGATCCAACAACACGACGATGAATCAATCAAGTTCTGTCTTTTTGATCGGAAGAGGGAGGCCGCCGCGGATTCTGAAAAATTATATACATAAAATTTTCTCTACGTAGCAGCTGCAGGAGTTCGTAGCAGAGATGAAAAACAGTGATCTGAGAGAGATAAAAAAAAAAAAAGACCCTACAGAAAAAACCAAAAAAAAAAAAAAGAGGCAGAGTCCGTCGTGGAGATTATGGTCTGAGATATGATATTTATTTATACTGTTTAATTTTTCGTTTGGGTTTTTCTCCTCCTGAAATTTTCCACCTTTTTTGGATATGCTGTCCTGGTGTCGAAAGGACGAATCAGTGATTAGCGTAATTATTGATATAACTTATTTTTATGGTGATGATGATGACCCGCCGAGGAGGTGTTCTTGGATTGGTAAAATTGGAATTGGTATTGAAATTGGAATTAATTTTATGGAAAAACAAACTCGGGTGTTTCACCTGACCTGTTAATTATGACTGCTGTGATTATTATCACAGTATTTTTACAGGTAAGAAATCAAACCGGTATTCAATGATATGAACTGAACGTTGCAGCAATGATATTCTATTCTTTGCATGGGAAAATCTATTCTGATGATTCGGTGTGGAATTGGAATGCCAGCATAGATTGCATGATAATATGGAATGGAATTTGAATGGATCGGGTTGAAAAAAAAAGGAAAAATAAAAATATAACGTGCGGTCAAAAGCGCGTGAGGAATGTGGGAGAAGAGAGTTGCAGAGGAGGTAAGGGGCAAAAAAAACTGCAAAAACTTTGTGGGGGGATGTTCTTTTTTGGCATCTTTGTCATCCTCTTGGGTTTTTGGGGTGGCTTTGTTTTTATCTCAGGCTTGAGCTGTTTGTATGGTTTTGACTGGTGGGAGACCTTTGGCATGGAAAATTTATAGCAACCTGTCAAGTTCATGTCACGGTTTAGTGTCGTTTCTTAGGCCAGCACAGAATAGAAAGGAGGAGGTCCGTGAGCTTTGCAGGTTTGGGCAGTTGTACGTTTTCGGAGCTTAGTGTTGGTGGTGATATTAGTGGTGGGGGAGTATTAAATAGTAGGGTCATTTTAGGTGTGTAATGAAAGTCATTTCATAACAGGCTTTTTGGTACACTACGTCACCCACTCCCATGGAACATTGTCTGCAACTGCTGCTGCTGCTGAAGGAAATTCCACTGCTAGGTATTGGTGGGTGTGTGATGTTCAACTTGGAGGGAGGGATTTTTTTTTTTTAAATTTTTTTCAAAGTGTTCCTGTAGTAGATCCATTCTTGAGCTTTACAGCCGTTTTGGATAACCATCCATGTTTGTTGCAGAAAGCGTCTTTGTGTAGCTTGATAGCCTAAGAAACCAAGTACTTTGTTCGCTTACAAACAAGTACTTTGTGGGTTGTTTGATGAGTTTCATATCAAACATCAATTTAAGGTTAAGAATGGTAGGTATGACATGACAGATAAATGGATGAAGTTTGAATTGACCTGTTGACCTTTACTAGTATCTCTGTGAATGGTTTACCAGTTGAATTTAGATAAATATATTGATGTATGACATTGTTATGTTTTGTTAGGTTCCATGAAAAAGTTTTAACATTAACTGTACTTAGATCAAGTGTATTGGGGTTTACCGAACCTTTCTAATTTGGATCAACCTATAAGTTGTAAGTTTGAGTTTGAGCTTTACAAAGAAACATGTATGTAGGTTGTCAGATTGATATTTAGATAGATAAGGGTGTTGAAAGTATACCCAATGTTTCAATCAAGCAGGAGACTGAAGGTTTGAATTTTTGTTCATTGGGTCTACAATAACAACTCCATACAACTATTGGCTACGCAGACCGAACTTAATGATGTTGAGCGCCTATCCTTGTTTCGGTTGGAAGTTGGAAAATTTCTCTTTCCTCGCCGCTGTTTCAAAAATGATCGTACTTACCGAAAATGATATTATTAACCTATGGTAAATCAGAGGAAAGGAGGAATATTTCTCTTTCCCGGCCGGCATTCTAAAAATCATCATAACTGTTTTGAAAATGATAATTTAACGGAAATCAACGTCAAGGTGAAGGTGTTAGTTAATCTAAATGATGCAAGGTTGACGTGGGGACATTTTTTTATTTTATTTATTTTTCGGTGCTTGAAGAGCGTTTTCTTAACGTGAATTCCCTTCTCAAATCGTCTGCTTTTTAGTTTATTAATGTTTCGGCTTGAATCATGCGTTCGAGTTCAAGCTTATCTGCTAATGTTTACTTTCTTTGGGAATCGTTCTTTTGAAAATAAAGTTCTTGCAATTATAATTAACTGTATCTTTAGGCATAGTATCCAAAAGATAAATTCTGGAAAAATTGGTACTTACCGTAAAAAAAGCGTCGTTTTTCATGGGTTTGTTGTCCTTTTTGTAAGTGCCCTTTTAGGAAAAGACTATCTAGATAGTGGGGTATATACATGCCTTTTAGGATCCCTAGGGACGCTTATGAGTGGTAATGGTAATAATTATATCAAAATTTAACACCGCAAAAGGTAATTATTATTTGCCATTCTCTGTCGGTTATTGGACGTTACTTTATTTCCCCTCTTTTTGAACACTTTTAAGGGCGGCGTTTAGGAGAGGTCAAAAAATAAAAAATAAAAGTAAAAATCAAAGTTGTGTTTAACACGGCTTTTGGTTCCTGTAATTATTGCTTGGGTACGAGAAAAAAGTTGTACGGGGTGATTCAGATGGTAAAAGTTGATTTGTTCCCTGTTTGAGCCATCATTCAAAGCTTTGCATGTTATGGTTTTTAGGTTAAGGGTTTATGAAGTTTTAAATCCCAAGTTGATCTTGATCGTAAACTTTGGAACTATTTTAATGTAGCTTTCTATGTAGAAAGGTGGAAGTAGTTAATGGTTAATTTCTTTAATTGGATGTTATGATGGTTTACAATGTGATGGTATTTTGTGATTGAATTTTGATTAATGGATAAAATATTTGGGGGGTTTCAAAATCTGAATCAATTTGAATTATTTTACAAAAAAATTAGCGTTTCTCTATAAAAATTACATACTTTAATTTGTGAGGATGCTCTACTTATGGATACACAAAGGCAATGTTATTAGGCTTTGTCATTTTCTTAGAAGTTGTTTGTGAGCTAAGAAAACATTTCTACAAAGGAAAAATAATGGTAATTTTTAGTAGGCACAAATGTAACCTTTGTCAACGACTTTCCAACTTGTTATTACTCCTTTTAAATCTAAGGGTGATCGTAAATTCTCTATATCCAAAGAGAATTCTTTTTTTGGAGAAAAACACTTTCTTAGAAGAGACTATCAATATAAGTGTTAATGTAGAAAGCTTTCACCTAGTGAAATACAAAAGGAAAAGACCTTTTCTTAATGATTTCAATTCAAGAACCTGTGTATTTCCTTCCATTTTTACATTTACCAATGTTCCAAATGTATTTTCATAAGTGATAAAACCTTTATATATGTAGGTGATGAAGTGGTTACTCTAATTATTATAGCGGTTATTATTGGAGCGGTTCCTATAATAATTAGAGTGGTTATTATTGGAGCGGTTACTCTAATAATTAGAGTGGTTATTATTGGAGCGCTTACTTTAATTATTAGTGCGCTTATTATTGGAGTGGTTACTCTAATAATTAGAGTGGTTATTATTGGAGCAGTTATTCTAATTATTAGAATAGTTGCTCCCAAGTCTATAGACACAATCCCCAGGTGCACAATTGGAAGAAGTCTTTTAGTAGTTAAGTAGTGAAACTTTTGTAGTCCTTCTAAAAGTTAGAGTATTTTCCAAGTGCCCGCAGTAGGAGGTTGAAGTGTGAACATATCTTTATTCGAGCATTGTGTACTTGAGCACACCTTGTGTACGACAATAAAGACGAGCTCTTTGATTCATCATTGTAGCACTTGAGATTTGTTTTCTTACCCATTTATTTTATTTTATTTTCTTATGCATTTATTTTATTTTATGCACTTTACATTTTTGTTATTAGCACACACAGTACGATCACTTCGAGCATACACTTGGTAACCCAGTAACGATCAATGTTTGGTAATCCTAGTAGTGTTGCGCTGGTTTAGGATGTGTACGGCAAGTGAGAACGAATACTAGTGTTAGGATTAGTCTAAAGCTTAGTTAATGAGTAGTTAAGTCAAATTAGTCACTTAGTTATCTCTCTCTCATCCCTTATTAGCAGCAGAACATAAAAACATAAAAGCCATAAAAATCATATGCCTCAAGCTTACTTAACCATAAAATCATGACATACAAGTAAGTTTGGGAAGACAATGATCAATCAACTCGTCCTTGTTCCACCAGGGTGCATAAGCACTTAGTCCTTGGAATTCAATTGGATCGTGCGTGAAATGCTTGTATTCGTATGGTTGAGCATAGGGGTACCTCGCCGATCATCATTAGCGCCATTGCTGGGGACTTAGCTGTTTGTGCACTAACTAGAACATAGGAAATCATTCACATAATTGGAATGAACCCTTAGGGTTGGTTGAGAAAATAATAGAGAAGTATGTCTCTTTCTTCGTACGAAAGCGCCTCACCGCCTAGGTCTGAAACATGAAACAATCGGCGATGTAACACACATAACGTTGATCTGCCAGTCCCTCAACAAGTTCAAGTTGTATAGATTCATCTCGATGAGTATATATCAGACTTTACCTTTATCCTTTATCAAGATGAACAACTGCGTTGGCGAGACTTTGAGGGTAACATAGTGTTACCTCCTGATCGTTCAATCCAAAGCATGCTGCACTTACACGCAGAATACGTTGTGCAAGACCATGACTCGAGAGAATACTATCCCATGGAGGCACAACGTCAAAGGGACTTGCAACATGAGAGACATCATAAGTCTTTGAAGGGTAAGTAGTCCTAGGATGTCCCACATGTCTTAAGTAAAAATGAGGGTGGTGAACCTACCTCAGGCAATCACCCACACAACGATGTTCCTCCCCTTGAATTTGGCCAAGGGGTTATGTATCAAGACCTTCATTCCACTATTCATAACCCAGGTTCTGATACCCACGGGCACAAAGGGTCTGAAAAAGGGACACGAACTCATTATAAAGGTGGACATTCTGATCGCAATCGTGATCGAGGCCGAGACCGCAAAAGAGAAGGTAGTAGATAATGTCATGGTGACGGTTCTCCTTCTTCTTCACCTTCATCATCTTCTTCACCCTCTCCTTCAATATCTGAATGTGGTCATAAAGAAAAAGACCATGGGAATAAAGGTAGGCAAAGTGGATGAAACAACCAGGAAAGGGGACGAGGGCACTCTAGAGAGTCACGACATAGAAGAAGGGAGAGTAGGGAACAACGGAGGCATCATAGATGCCATGGACGAGATGATAACAATGAATCCCTCCTCGCTACTTGAAGTATGTTGGACATAACTAAGGCTATTAGAATTCGAATAAGGCATCAGAAAAATAGAAGGATCAAGAGATTAGATATGAACAACATCCCACGATTTGAGGGGGGATACAACGTTGATCCTCAAAATCACTTACAAGCATTCCATGATGGGTGTGCCTTACAAAACATAGAGAACGAATGACAAAAACTTAAGTTGTTCCCACGGACATTAGTTAAAGAAGTGGAAAGCTGGTACCAGTCTTTAGAACTGGAATCCATTCGTAGGTGGAGTACTATGTTAGAACTATTTAATGACAAGTACCAAACGTACTCCCGAGTGTCTAACTTGCGAAAGAAAATCCAAGGCTGGAAACAAGGAGGACATGAACCCTTGGATGTTGCCATGACCGATACTATGCGCTATTACATCGTTGTCCTAGCCATGGTTGTTCACAAAGGGATCAACTACGCCATCTCGTGGATGGGCTTAGGCATGAAACAAGAAGAACCCTTGGGACTTATGCTGAAGGAAGACTATCCGAGCTTAGGTCCCATCAAATTCAAAGACTATTGGAGCAAGTTGCTAAGGAAGAAGGTGAGCTACGGAAGAGAGAAAGTGTGGAAGAGTATAACTAAGATTCTTCCATTTGGAAGAGGGGAGTAAGATTTTGTGAGGATGAAGAAGAGTCACCACTCGAAGAGATGGTGAATAGGAAAAATTTTCCTATCCAAAAGTTGACATTAGAAGTATTGGAAAAGGTAGACCATACGTGGGATTCCCTATATAATAGATTTCAATTTGTTCTTCAAATAGTAGAGTAGTCTAGAGAGCAAGGTAGTGATCGTGAAAAAAGAAAAAAGAGAGAAGCTGAACATGCACGTAGCAAGGGTAAGGGCAAAGTTGCCATCATTGAAGAGGTTGTGGAGTTGGAAACAGACAATGATAGTGGATGTGAAATATGTCAATATGACCATCCTAAGGGATGTTGCCCTGTAATCTCACATCTGCAAGAGTCTGAGGTGTATGCACTCAACCCACAATTGAACAAACAACAAGGACACCAAAGGTTACCTTATCCCCAAGGTAACCGAATATAGTTCCACCAACCCTTAACGTATTATCCAAGTGGAACTTCACCACAACCAATTGAGCAATATCAATAGTGGCAGCACTCACAATTATGGGGAATGCCACCACCAAGGCAATAGTATCCTTACCAGCAACCTGACCCATATGGATATTACGTGCAACAGCCAATCTTCCCACGTGACTCTATTGGTCACATCACTCCTCAACCTCACTACCAAGCCCACGAGTATTATGGGACTCCCTCTTCTAGAGGTGATATTCTGCAAGCATATCATCCTTCTCATCTGGTTGCATCTCTTCCACCAATAGCTCCACTACCACTTGCTCCAACTATGCAGGGTGAAATCCCTACCCAACCGCAGCAATGTAACGCCATGAGGGCTGTTAACTCTCAACCTACTATTGGTTCCAAAAACCACATGAAGAAAAGACATTTTTTTTGAACCAACAGTCCAACCAAGCCCTTGCAATCACAAGTGACTAATTACTTAGATGCCTCAATATTAATCAAAAGTTCAGAGCCCCCTTTAACCCAATCATCGCACTCAATGCATATGGTCATGCTAACACATGCCGTCATCGATTGGATCAAAGGTGGCCACCTTCCTAGGAAATTCTCTGATCCTAGGAGTCCTCTAATATACTTACAAATCGCTAGAAATGCGTAGTGTAAGGCTCTTCTAGATTTAGGTTTCGGTGTCAACTTGATTTCTCAAGAAATGTACAAGGCCTGGAACCTGCTCCATTGAAAAAGAGCAACATCCATCTAGAGTTGGCTAACTAGTCCATCATTGTCCCAATGGGACTGGTGGAAAATATTGTTACCATTGTTTGTGCGTGGTTGTACCCAGCTGACTTTCTAATGATTTAGGTAAACAATGGTAAGGGGGACTTCCTAATCATAATGGGAAGAGTATGGCTAAGCACCATCGACACATGCCTAGGAATTCATGATCTTTCCCTAGAAATATCAAAGGAAAATACATTCAGAAAGATCGAGAAGAAGAAGGTTTCGTGCATGAAATACAGTGACACAGGGTGTAATTGCATGCAGAGGTCATGATTTGTACAAAGTTTAACATTTCCTGCATGTAATCAGTGTGCACAAGTGATCAACATACAAAGATGCCTGTATCCAGCAGCCACACAATAGGAAGTCACCCAATGGTTGACAACTGATCAAGAAAGCAGTTCACTCATATGCATGGAACCAACTGAGGGTTTGACTTACGCTTACAATGATAGCATAGACGCATTAGAGCAAGTCCACTGCCAACTTCCAAGTCTTAACGTTGAAAATGTCAACTAGGGGAAGTTGGAAATTCCTGAGAAATTTAAAAAGGAGCCCCTAAAGTTGAAACCATTGCCCACCGGTATGGAATACACATTCCTTAAGAATGGAAAATCGGTAATTATCAACACAAAGCTTACTCCACAACAAAAATAGAAACTACTAAAGGTAATCAAAAGATGGTCAAAAGCCTTCACTTAGTCATATCCTAAATTGACTGGAATAGATCCTAGGATATGCCAACATAGGATTTACACCGACCCCTCTATGAAGCCTCGAACACAACCGTAGAGACATTTGAACCCAAAGCTGAAGCAAGTAGTCAAGGAAGAAATCGAACAACTTCTCAAGGCTGGGTTCATATACCCCATTGCTGATAGCAAATGGGTTAGCCCCTTAGTTATTGTGCCTAAAAAGGGAGGCAAATGGAGGGTGTGCATAGATTTCAAGTTATTGAATATGGCAACATTCAAAGATCACTTTCCGTTGCCATTTTTTGACCAAGTCTTAGGCACCATTGCAGGGCATCGCTACTACAGTTTTCTGGATGGATATATTGAATATAATCAAATACAAATAGCCCCAGAAGACCAATCCAAGACTACATTCACTAGTCCTTAGGAAATGTTTGCATACTGAAACACCACTAATTTTGGCCTAGCACTTTTAGACAAGAATCAAGCTAAGTCATGCTGCTACCCAACATGAGTACAACGTGACCAAACTTGGAGGCCTTTGAAACAGCCCCCAATGGTCCATGATTCAACAGGCAAGGTTCCCCCAGGGCCCATAGGCAACTACACCAACTTCCAGCATCCAAAATCAAAAGTTTTAGGTTCAAAATGTTTGGTTTTGGCTAAGTACACTTTGGTTACTTTTTTAGATGCTGCATAGCGTAAGGATCAGCGTCACCAACTGTTTTAGCCCATAAATTGAGTCAAAACAAGTCGAAATCGAGCACAAGAATCCTCCATGACCTTCACCAAGGTCCCTAGCAGCTCTCAGCATCGAGAAAATCAAGATTTGGGCCTCAAATGTGCCATTTTGACTTGGTGACGCTGGGGTTACTTTTTCAGACGTTGCACAGTGTAAGGATCAACGTCACCAACTTTTAGAGCCCTAAAATTGAGCCAAAATGACTTGATTTCAAGGGTGCAAGTTGTCCTCAGGGTCCACTATTGATAACTATGAGTCCCAGCCTTCAAAAATTCTAGATTTCTGCTCAAAATTGCAAGTTTTGGAGGTTACACTACAGGTCACACTGCAGGTCATGCTGGGCAGTCAAATTTCTCTTGTTGTACATTTTATTATAAATCCCCATTTGTGGGCATGTCAAGCCTTCATGGTCTAAAACACAACAAAAAAAAATATATAATTTTTCAAGCGGGCCAGAGCCGGAGTTAATCCTCCTAAATTTTCTTTAAATTTTTATCGCTTGAGGGCTTGTTTTTCTAATTTGTTTGTATTTTCATGGGCTTGAATGACACACAAATTGTAAAATACATTGAACCTGGTCAAAGAAAACAAATATCTAGCACACATCCAACTCGTGCCAACTATCCATGGGACACATGTCACTAGATCAGTTTTCCTCTCATCTCCCAACCGTTGATTCCATTCTTGAAAACCCTAGCCAAACCCTAGCCCAACCCTATAAATACCCTATCAATTCACATAAATGAGGAGGCAAAAAGAAGAAGATGGAAGGAGGCAAAAATTGGAGAGATTGGCAATTCTGAAAAATTGGAGAGATTGGCAATTCTAAAAAAGGAAAGAACTTGCAATCCTTGGGCGCTCGGCACATCTGATTGTTGGCTTCCAATTTTTTCTCACGTTCATCCCATTTCATCATCGCATCATCGTGTCATATCATTCTGGGGCTAGGCATTTGACTTACCATCCACACGTGTGCAACTACGCTTTGACCGATGCATATTCCTATTTGAACAATACAATACAATTTCATTATTGCCTCCTATTTACATTATTTACTTTGGTTTATGCTTTGTTTACAATATAACTCTATTTATGCTTTATTTATAATTCAGTATGCTCTATTTACATTTGATATCGCCGTTTGCATTCCGTTTACATCCCGTTTACAATAACCCCAGCGTTAGCCGTAACTTACGCTCAGGGAAGTCCTTGGTTGATTTGCGTGTAGACCATCCAAGGCACTCTGCCTTCATTCCCTTTTCCAGCTTGCCCTCAAGTGAAGGCAAGGTTAGCTGTGGTTGCTTGACGATCTCTCAGTGTTTGTTTTCCTTCCAGCCTTACACCGACGATTTAGGACAGTATAGTTTTTGGCGCTAGAAGGAGGGCCTACTCGGTTATTGATATTTATTAAAACATCACTACTTGTCAAAGCTCATCCATCTTGCCCATTTGAGTCTCCTCGTCCCTGTTGATCACACTGAGCTTGTATCACGCCACGCTACAACTGCTTGCGATCCAACTCCATTCATCTACCCCAGTCCATTCACGTTTATCATGGAATCTTCCCAAGCCAACCCAGTAACACTACCGATTACTAACTTTGGGGCCAAAGCTTCAAACCCCATGATTGCTACAGAATCCATAACCGTTATTGAACACATAAATCCTCAAGGCCCTACACGCCAATCCATCAGGCTACAGGGCAAAGGCCCTATTCATGCGACTCTTACACCCGAACAGTATAATTTTATCTATGTCAAAATCCAAGCCAACCTACCCATTGACTGTGTAGAGAGGGAAGCTAAGCGGGAATATGAATTTATCCACAAAGGAGGACGTGAGTTTATCCCTTCTGCATTTGACATAATCCCACTGTCTGAAAACCATCATAAACTCATATCCCAACTTCTTATGGCTAGAAGTCAAGCCTTACAACTACCTCCCATAGAGCCTCAAGATGAAGAAGATGACTTTGCAGCCCAATCAGAACATGGAGAATCATACCACACTGTTAGCCCCCATGCCCACACAAACCCATTATCCCATCCTTTCCTAGAAGAAACTGTGTTTCCTTCCTCATCTGCAAACACTCAAACACCTATTCCCCATTCCATTCCTATCTTCTCCGTGCTCAATAACATTCACTCTGATGCATCCACTTCCATCATTCCTCCACCAGTGCAGTCCCAACAACTCCTCCAAACTAACATAGGTTTAATCTTCCAACCTCAAGTAATTGGAATACCGTCAATCATACTAGCTTCCACATCCACCCATTACATACCATAGATGTAGATTCATGGGGCACCATTGATTACTCCAACCCAACATGTTCAAGGTGTTACCTCACAACCTGTGGCTGGGCAGTGGGTTCCACCAGTAGTCTTGATTTCGAATACCATTCCACCACAACAAATGTTAGCCCAACAACCTGCCTTTCCACAAATAATGCAACAATTAAACCATTATCATCCACAATCCATCGGTTTGCCTACCACCCAAGAATGGGCAGACACACAAAAAATGATGCACTCGTTGGCAGAAGAGTTAAAACGCCTTAAAACTTTCAACAATGAGGAAGTCAAGGTACTAGATTTCTATCAAGATGACCCAATTGACCCCTCAGTTCCACCCTTGACCTTTCCAAAAGGAGTCTCATTACCTCAACTGATCAACTACAATGGAGAAGGGGATCCAAATGCCCACCTAGTGACATTTAAAATCAAAAGCCTTTTACTTCAAGCATGGCCTCATGTAATTTTGTGAGTGTTTGCAATGTCCTTAACCGGAAAAGCCTTAGACTGGTACCAATCTTTACCCCGTAGCTCCATATCTTCTTTAGAGAATTTGTTGCATCAGTTTGTCACCCGTTTCAAATACAATCTAAAACCTGAAGCCACATTAGATAGCTTGATTCAAATTAAACAAGCGCCTTTAGAGCCAGCACAGAAATTTATCCAAAGGTGGAGTGCAGCCTTAAACGAACTTCACGAACCCATCCCCGAAACATATTTACTCACTATCCTTAAGTCAACCATGAATGACGTTATTAAGTCAAAACTTTACTACCTGAAAGCCCGCACATTGAGCCAAGCATTCGTACAAATCAAAGACATAGAAGAAGCAGCAAAAATAAGTAATGACCTAGCCTACTCAACCTTTAGGAGCCAACACATGAGGAAAGATAAATCCAAAACAATGGTAGTAGCAGTGGCTGAGGGAAAACAACCCGCTATCCCAAACAACTATGAAAGAACCACACCCACTCATACACCTGAAAATTCCTCAAATAGAAACAACAACACAGGTCATGCCCATACCTTCAAAAGGAAAGACCCTGCTCAATACACACCATTGCCCATGAAGCCTTCACAACTGCTTGATAAACTTCTAAAGGCTGGGCTAGTTCAACACAAACAAATGTCTCTTGCAGCCTCGTAAAGACATGATCGCTTTTGCAAATTGGCCAAAAATCCAGCCTTAGCAACAGCCAGTGAACCTCCCATTCCAAAAGGCTTTAGGTTGGATAGGTTTTGTGAATATCACCAACGGTGTGGTCATCGGACTGATTACTGCTTTGCATTGAAACAAGACATAAAACGCATGATAGATGGGGGTGAAGTAGTGTTCGACAGGACAAACCCGATAAGGCCTCAAAACCAATCCATGGGGATCTATAAGGATCCTCTCAATACCAAAACCAACGATGCCCCATATGTGATTAATATTGTCCATGTGGAAGACAGACAAGACGTTCCTCGAAAGCCTTTTGTAATTCATGGGTATTCAGAAAACACACCTACCCCAATATATCCTCAAACCCCTTTTACCACATGCACGTCCCCCACACCATCAAAACCATTTATCATTCGCATACCTCCTTCGGTTGCTACCACAACAAACATACCATCTGAAAATCGACCCATTCCCTTTGTGGTCTGGGTGCCAAAACACCCTGGCACACAACCCATCTCCACTTCTCAATGACCTTTACGAGAACGTCTTACTGATAGGCTAATAAGAGAGCGCTTGGAAAAAGAAAAAAGAGAGCGCATGGAGAGAGAAAACCATGGATACGAATTAGGATTGCCAAAGCCTACACCGCTAAGCACCGTTCCCATGAGTTCGGCCATTAATGAGCCTAGTACAAGTCACCAAAACCAAGATGAAGTCACAAGTCATATCCCAAACCCAACATTCTCAGCTACTAACGTAAAAACCCCTCCACAAGAAATACGAATGCTAGGTCAAATGGACCAAATCTCTACGGATAAGAATGTCCCAAATGGAAAAGACCTAGCAAATGCGTTGACCCAAGTCACACAAGCCTTAAAACAAAAGAATACTTCTTTAAGTTTGTATGACTTAGTAATGACTTCACTAGTACATCGAGAGGCTCTCGTACTGATGCTAACTTCTATTCCTGTTAGTGAGGATCTTCCTGCAGACGAACTATCCATTTATGCAGTATTATCCCCACAACTTCAGGAATCGAAGACCACATCCTTAGAGTTTCGCATTAAGGACATTAAGCTAGATGAGAAAATAGGGGAAATCATCATGGCCCCTATGTTCATAACAATACAAGTTGATCATTTCAAAATACGTAGGGTGCATGTCAATGATGGTGCAGCAACAAATGTAATACTTTTTTCCATCATCGAAAAATTGGGACTCATCGAACAAGTACAACCCACAACAACCTCTTTCTTGAGATCCTTCAGTGGTTCCCGTGTGGGAGTGAAAGACATGGTTACCTTAGATTTCATAGCCGGAGACCAATTCCATACATCAGCTGAATTCATAGTGGTTGATGAAATGCCAGGGTTTAATTTGATCCTAGGACGTCCTTGGCTAGCTCAACTTAAAGCCGTATCTTCACCAATCCATCAGGAGATACATCTACCTTACAAGGGTGGTGAGATCATCATACATGGGGATACAACACCATCGATCACTTCCTCACACCTTGAGGTAGGTCAAGGTTTAGAAATTAAGTTTATTAAGCCTAAACAAGAAACCATGAACATAAATCAGAACGTGAACGCAACGTTGAGTCACAATCCAACTAGCACTGAAGAAACACAAGAAGACACAGACATAGGAGCCATTCCTACTAATGTTTCTTGGTTAGAACTACCCTTTGACATCACCGATGAAGGGGAAGGTGAATATAAGATCATACCCATACACCCAGCACCACACGTTAAGTTACAAAAGATCAAGAGACAACTCAACAACTAGAACGAATGATACGAATTGTCCGAAATGACGTGAAACTATGAACTGTCCGAAATGACATTAAACTACAACACATCTGTAATGACATTAAACTAGCCACGGTCAGAAATGGCCGGTTCCATTTAAAGCTTCTTGAAAACGTTATTACCGTTGGCCCACCATGGCATAAAACTGGTAATCCTTTCTTTAACAATAGATGCAACAGTCCATCAAGAATTTAAGCTGATGTACCAAGCCCAAAATGGCTTTAAACTAGAGCCAACAAATTACAGATTTACAAACTCTTATCATCTTACATTGAATTTTCGCTTACAGGTTACAAGTTACGATTCTTGCAAGATCGTTGCTTTCTTTTTCAAGTATTTACCTTACATCTTGCTTCACACTTTAGAAATTTATGTTACACTTAGTTGCACACATATACTCTAGAAAACAAAGAAAAACAATAAAAAAAACATAAAACTACAAAAATACATGGCCCGAAAAGGCCTTAAACTAGCTTAGAGCCTGGAATGGCCTAAAACTATCATTTTTTGCATTGCTTTTCTTTCATTCATACATTCTAACTCTATGTACAGCAGGTGTCGCTTGATGTTGTTTTCTTCCTAGTTGATTTTTTTGCAGGATCTCGTAGGCACGTAGCATGACCATGCATGCAGCATCACACTTTACACAAGCAAGGTAAGCATTAGTCTGCTATGACTATAAACTGGCATAGACAGTCTTGGATCATGACTTAAAACTGATACCACAGAACAGTCCTGGATCATGACTTAAAACTAATACTACAGAACAACCCTGGCATCATGACTTAAAACTGATACCACAGAACAGTCCTGGATCATGACTTAAAACTGATACCACAGAACAGTCTTGGATCATGACCTAAAACTGATACCATAGAGCAGTCCTGGATCATGACCTAAAACTGATATCACAGAGACATGTCCGGTATGGCACTAAATTGCTACGTTCATCCACCATGACATGAAACTAGCATCTAGAGTCCACTAAGACTATAAACTAGTTTGCCTCTTCACAGTCTGCTATGACTATAAACTAGCAATGCACCATCTGCCACGACGCTAAACTGGCACCGTCCAAGGGGTTATGACATGAAACTAATCCACAACAGTC
>MNCI01016355.1:435702-457574 GCA_015680685.1 Gnetum montanum | reverse complement strand
TCTTCTTGTGCTACTTGTTCCAACAAGCTTTCAACTTCATGGGCTCTTAGTTGGGAGAGTCTCCCTTGGGCGTAAGTCCCAAGAGTTCTTCTCGTTTCATTTCTTAGCCCATCCACGATGTAGCGAAGTTGATCCCGCTTAGCGTACCCATGGCCCGGGCAACGATGTAGTAGTGTATAGTAACGGGCCATGGCAGCATCCAAGGGTTCATAAGCACCTTGTTTCTAGCCTTGGATCTGCTTACGCAAGTTGGACACTCTAGAGTACATTTGATATTTGTTATTGAACAATTCAAGCGTCGTACTCCACGTCCTGATGATTTCCGGTTCTAAGGACCGGTACCAGCTCTCTGCTTCTTTGATGAGTGTCCTTGGGATCAACTTAAGCTTTTTCCACTTGCTATCAATATTTTGCAAGGCACAGGCATTGTGGAATGCCTGCAAATGATTTTGCGGATTTGCATTGTATCCTCCTTCAAATCGTGGGATATTGTTCATGTCTAATCGCTTGATCCGACTATCCTTTAAATGCCTTGTGGGAATCCTAACTGCCTCTATTATGTTAAGCATACTTTGGGTTGCGAGTAGGGGCTTGTCATAATCATCTCTTTCATGACGTCTGTGATGTCTTCGTGGTGGTTCCCTACTCTCCCTACGTCCTTGCCCTTGTCCTAACTCCTCTCGACCTTCTTGTTGAGGTATTTCATCTTCCCTTTTACTTTTACTCTCTCCGTTATGCTCACGATGGTTGTGCCAAGATGTGGAAGGAGAGTGTGAATGGTGAGATGAAGGAGAAGAGGAAGGGGATCTATCACCATGGTGATGTTTCTTACCTTCTCTTTCGCTGCTTCGGCCTTGATCGTTGTGACGATGTAAGTGTCCGTCCTTAGTGTGAGTAGTTGTTCCTGTCGTGAACAGTTGGTGCTCACGGGGATCAGAGCCTGTAGCATGTACAGTTGATCGAAGGCCCTGATGCTTTACCTCTTCACCAGAGTGAGGAGGAGGAACATCATTTTCTAAGAAACCCATTGTGAGGGGTTCCTCGTCTCCTATTTCACTAATGACATGGGGGACCTTGCCCTTCAATAATGAATGTTGGCTCTCCTGCCTTGCATCCCGAATACGTTGGGCATTTGTGGGATGATAATCCCTTATGTCATAATCATCCAAAACGTATTCCGCAATCAGTTCTTGCATGCCAGTCTGTGCTAAGGCACGGAAAAGCATGTTAGGGGCAGATCTATCTGGGGGTAACACGATGTTACCTTGCAGATCTCTCCATCGCAGTTGTTCATCTTGATGGAGAATAAAAGTAAAGTCAGGGACATACTCATCAGGATGAGTATATGTGACCTTGGATTGTTTAGGACCTGGCTGATCTGGGTTATGCGTATGATGCTGACCGTCTCCTGTGTTGTCCTTAGGTGAGTTGATTTCATGAGAAGAAGCCATCCTAATGGTGTGCTGCTTACCGTTAGTTATGTTCTTAATTAACTGATTAACCCGAAGGTTCGTTAAAGCTCACAACGATGTGAGTGATATCCCTTATGTTTAATTGGCGTAAAAAAACACTTAGTCCCCGGCAACGGCGCCAATACGAGCGTGTACACGTGATTCGATCGAACTCTGCAGACTAAATGCCTTAACGCCACAAGAAACACTTGGGGTTAATCGTTCGTTGTCTTCCCAGGCTTGCTTGTATGTGTCACGGTGTATGGTTAAGCAAGTCTGAGGTATATGATTTTTTTGGTATTTTTCAGTTTATCTCCTAAGCTATGAGGGAAAGGGTTGAGAAACTAACTAACTCTAACTAATGTCCTAAGTCTAAATTAACTAGTGTCAGCATCCGTTCCCACTTACTGTACACACCCTGAACCATGCAATTGTGGATACCAAACGCTAATCGTTACTGGGATCACCACACGTAACGCACGTGCTCGAAGTGGTCATACTGAGGCACCACACGTAATCGCTACTAGGTTACCAAGCAGTCACAATGCTCGTAATCAAGTCGTACTCACGCGTTGCGACGAGCAACCGATTCCTTGATTAGTCGTACACACCCGTAGATGCTCGTAATCAAGTCGTACTCGTGCGCACTAGGAAAGCAATAAATAACAACAAAATAAAACCATGTACTGCAAGGTTTATCCAATCAAGTTCATCTTTATTGCCGTACACAACTTGTGTTCAGGTTACAAAGTTGCTCGAATAAAGAGCCGTTCACTCTAGGCCTCCTACTGCGGGCACATGGGAAATTAATCTAACTTTGGAGTGTTCAAACTGCCAGAGCTTCGCTACTTCTAGCCAGGATTGGGAAATGAAGGGAGTGCTGCCTCTTATTTATAGATATGGCGGTAGACCGCGATATCGCGTACGCGATATCGCAGGGGATGCGATATCGCGACGACCACGATATTGTGTACGTGATATTGCGGCTTGTGCAATCTGTGTCTCATCAATGACCATCAGAGGGTCATCAATACAATAGAGATTAAGAACTCAAAGGCTATGACAAATCCTTGTTAGCCACATGAAACATTATCAACATTAGGGAAGTTGCGTACATTCCTACCATGCATGTAAGGGATAGTCACATTAAGCAACTAGACATGAATAACATTTCAAAATTTAAAGGTAGATACAATGCATATCCACAACACCATCTCGAATGTTTCCATGATATTGGTGCCCTACAAAACATAGAAAATGATGACAGAAATTGAAGTTATTTCATAGAACACATATAAAGGAAGCAAAGAGCTAGTAAAGATCCTTAGAACTAGAATCAATTTGAAGATGGAGTACCATGCTAGAACTCTTCAACAACAAGTATCAAACTTATTTGAGAGTATCAAATTTAAGAAAATAAATCCAAGGATGGAAATAAGGTACACATGAATCTCTTGATGTAGCAATGGGCAAGTACTATTCTTTATTACATAAGTGCCTAGGCCACAAATTTTCTTAAAAGAAAGAACTACGACATATCTTTGATGGGCTAAGGGATAAGATAAGAGAGATCCTTAGGGCATATGCTGAAGGTTGATTATTTGAAATGATAGCTCATTGGATCCAAAGACTGATAGACCAAGTGGCAAAAGTGGAAGAAGAGCTAAGGAAAAGAGAATTAGTAGAAGAATATAGTAGAGGTTCGACAATAAGAGTAAGGGATGTATGAATATATGAATCACAAGAAGAGAAAAACTTAGAAGATATGATCCAACTAAAGATTCTACTAACCCAAAAATTAGTCAATAATATTGTGACAAAGGTAGAGAAAATGTGAAATTTGGTAGATGATAAGTTTGCTATAGAATTGAAGATAGTAGAGGAAAGAATTGAACAAGGCTTAAATAGAAGTAAGGATAAGAAGAAGAAAATAAATAATGGATGAGAAAACTATAAAAATCAAGGAAAATTTGATGTAGTGGAGGAACTAACAGACTCTAGTTTTAAAGATGATGAAGGATGTAAAGTGTGCCAATATGAACATCCTAAGGGATGTTGCCTTGTTATGGCCCAGTTACAAGGGTCTAAGGAATATGTGCTCAATTCAAAGTTTGTCAAGAAATAAATGCCCAAACAATTACCTTATCCAGAAGGTAATTTCTGATAGTTCTACCAACAATCGTACTGTCCAAGCAAGGCTTATCCTCAATTATATGAATAATACTAGTAGTAATGACAACAACCACATGTGTGGGGAATGCCACCACCAAGGCAACAATATTCATATAGGCAACCTGATTCCTATGGATACTATGTATAACATCCAATCTAGCCCAAAAATACTTCTATCCATACTTCCTCCCATTACTATCCATGAGAGTACCACAAACCCACTACCTCACACATGGATTTTAATTCTTATAGATTTCAACCAATACTTGATTCCTCATACCAAGCTCCTAATACGTTACTACTAGTACCACCACCAATCATGCAAGGAGAACTACCAACACAACTTTAGCAAAAAAGTGCTACTAGGATAATGAGTATACAAAGAGAGGATCATACCAGGCATACTAAAGGTACATCTAGGAAATGTCCTTCAATCAATCAAGGACTTCATTCAATCAAGTTTCTTTTATGATAGATCCTCTTATAATCACCGTGCCTTCAGAACAACCAGACTAAAAGATTACAACTATCATGCTAACTGATACAATATTAGATTGGATAAAAGTAGGAACTCTTCCTAAGAAAAGAATAGATCATGGAAATCCTTTAATTTATTTGCAAATTGATGAAAAGTCATTGTGCAAAGCTCTACTAGGCTCAGGTCTTGAAGTTAACTTAATATGTTAAGAAATATACAAGGCATGGAACCTAATGCCATTAAAGAAGGGCAATATAAGACTAGAGCTTGCAGATTAATCAATCACCATTCCTTTGGGATAGATAAAAGAGGTGATGACCACTATTAATGGATGATCTTACCTAGTATATTTTTTGGTGATTGATGTGAAGAATGATAATAGGGACTTTTTTATCATTATGGGAAGATCATGGCATAGTACAGTTGATGCAAAGCTAGGAATGAGAGGCTTGTCCTTGGAAATTTCCAAGGAAGATAAGCACGAAGTCATAAAGATGCAAATAATTCCATGCATTACTTACGATTAAGAATGCAGTTGTGGATAGAAAGTTCAGAATGTTAGCATGATCTTTACACTAGCTCACAACAAATATGAAAAACAAGTGTGTATGCAAAAAGAAATAATGGCCACTAAACCAAAAGACACCTAGTGGTTAAGAGATGAGAACATAAAACTACCCAAAACTTGCATGGAAACACCCAATTCACTTATTATCTCCTACCCTAAGAAAATGATCCAAATCAAGAACTTACAAAAGGATATTCTAAACCATGATCATACACCAATAACAAGTAGTGAATATGGAGATTTAAAACTTGAAATTGAGAATAAATAAGAAAACATATTTGTACCATCTAGAATAACAATATCATATAGCCTAGCAAGATATGTGTCCCCTAATGATAAAAATTTGATTATCATCAATGTCACACGGGATAATAAACAAAATTTTAAATTACTAAATGATAAACAAGAAACCTAGAGTGTATGATCCTGGGGATCTAGGGTCCATTTTCGAAACAGTCGCCCATGAGTTCAGTAGTGGGAGAGGTACACTATCTTGAATAGGAATTAATAAGTGTGAGGATCAAGAACTTAGAAGGGGGGTTGAATAAGTTCCTCAATTAAAATTACACTTACCACACTAACACACCAAATTTTACATGGTTTCCCAACTTGGATGCATCCACACTTAGAGGATAGAATCTATGCACACCTCTGGACTTTGTTTCTTAAAAAATGTGGTTTGAAGGGCACGATATCTTGTACAATCTCTAAGCTCCATTTTGGAGTGTTTCTTTGATATAAAACCACTCATCCTTGCAAGGTTCTAACAAGCTCAGATTGTGGTTTCAAAGATCCCACAAACTTTACAAAATTGAGCTATGTTATGGAGTGTTTTGATGCTGCAAAAACACTCAACCACCAAGGTCCTAACAAGCTCAAAATATGATTTCAAGGATCCCACAACCTTTACAAAATTAAGCTTTGCTATGGAGTGTTTTGACACTGCAAAAACACTCAACCTCGCAAGGTCCCAACAAGATCAATATGGATGCCTTCTTGTAAGAATTACATCAACCTTGTAGGGCTACAAGAAAGAGAAAATGGAATAAGGAAAGAATGTAACTAAATTTACAATTCCTTGCACTTGAAGCTCAGTATAACTTACAATCAAGCAAATGATGTTACAATGAAGAGCAAGAATAGAATTGCATAGAATAGACAATTAGGAGCATGAATATGAATAATGCTTGCCTAATTCCCAAGATTTTGACATCATATTATAGCCTTATAGTTTTCAAAGACTCCTCAAAATTCATGCAACAACTATAAAATGGCTAATGGAGACATCTACTTTGAAGTTAGGATGTCTAATTGCCCTCAATTCAGGATAGACATCTCACTGGCAGATGGAATGTTTATAGGGAGATGTCTACTTCTGAATATAGAAATATGTTGTTTTTCGGAGACATGTCTTTAACTTTTGAGGTTTGACTTCTTAGGCTTTCTCCTATCAATTTTCCTTCTTACCAGTCCTTGGAGAAGCTTCATTTGATTTGTAGCCTTTGTTTTTGCCCATACTCTCATCTTGCCCATGTAGTCTTCGTTTCGACATCTCACCGTAGATCTCATTTCCTTAAGTTCTTAAATCTCATTATGGAGTTCTTGTTCATGTTTTGCAAAAACATTATCCACCACAAACATTCTCTATTCTTCATTTTTCTTAAGGTTTTGACATACCAAAAGGTCAACAGTCTCCACCTTTTTGGTGATGTCCAAAACTTAAGAAAATGGGTTAGTAAATTCCAAAATCAATTGAGCTAAGGATGATGAGAGATGAAAGATCATGCAAAAATGCATCCTTAATACAACATAAAATTCATTAATCATTAAGACCATTGTGAATTTTGAATAAGGGTACTTAGGATGAAGAGCTAAGAAACAAGTATTGAATATCTTGTCTCTAAAGTGGAAACATATCATAAGGTTAGTGATGAGACGCGATATGCACAAGCCGCGATATCGCGTCGTCCCCTGCGATATCGCGTACGCGATATCGCGGTCTGTCGCCAAATCTATAAATAAGAGGTGACACTCCCCTCATTTGTCATCCTAGGCTAGAAGTAGCAAAGCTCTAGAAGATTGATCACCCCAGAGATAGAATATTTTCCATGTGCCCGCAGTAGGAGTCCCCCAAGTGAACGGTTCTTTATTCGAGCAGCTTTGTACCTGAACGCAAGTTTTGTATGGCAATAAAGATGAGCTTTGTGGATAAACCTTGCAGTACATGGATAGGTTTATTCAGTGTTATTTATTACTTTCCTAGTAATGCGACATGAGTACGACTTGATTACGAGCATCTACGGATGTGTACGGCTAGTCAAGGAATCAGCTGCTTGTCACACTTAGGCTAGTTAGGTGCCTCAGTACGACCGCTTCGAGCACATGCGTTATGTGTGGGAATCCCAGTAACGATTAGCGTTTGGTAGCCACAGTTGCACAGTTCAGGGTGTGTACGACAAGTGGGAACAGATGCTGATGCTAGGACTTAGCACTGTAGTTAGAGTTAGTTTTAGTCTCTGAACCCTTCACCCTTTAGCATAGTAGATAAACCTGAAAAGACCAAAAAAATCATATACCTCGGACTTACTTAACCATACACCGTGACAACAACAAGTAAGTCTGGGAAGACAATGATTAATTAACCCCAAGTGTTCCTTGTGGCGTTTAGGCATTTAGTCTGCGGAGTTCGACAGGATCGCACGTGCTACACTCGTTTCGTATGGTTGAGTGTAGGGGTACCTCGCCACTCATCAGTTAGGATTGTTCAGATGTATCTATCAAATATGTCCATAAGATCATTATTATCATCCAATAACAATGTTGCCCATGACATGCAAATCATAATCATATCATAAGTTTCCACATCACAATCACATGCCACAATAAGAATAGATCATAATCATATCATAAGTCCCCACATCACAGTCACATATTACATCAAGAAGTCATAAAATTCTTCCTCTTTTTGGACATTAGAAAAAAGGAAGTGGGGCCTTACAACTAGCAATAAGACAAATCAAAAGATAGTTAAGGATTATACAACCTTCATCTAAGTAAAAACTCATTAGATTTTTCTCATCAAATCTTAATAAACAGAAAGTATACACTATAATTTCATGTAAAGGAAAATAAATACATGCACACCCAACTTTTAAGAAATAGATCAAATTTCAGAACTAGATCAAGAGATCAAATAAAGCAATTTGTAATTAAGATGTTCACATGGATCACATATATCTTAAAGAAGCTTCAAATATATTATCAATTCATTTTCAAAACACCCTGAGATGCTTTATCACAAAATAGAAATGTGAATACTTCTTCTTGCTTTAGTAGGCTTGAGATCTCCTAGGTAGGAACTATTTAGTTCATATCAACAGCTAGGAAATTAAGTACTCAAAAGACTATATTGATAGTATATACATGATGCAGTACTAGCACAGAGATATATTCAAATGAATTCTAGAAAATTCAATAATTGATAATTACTTTTAGGTAAAAGAATTTTAAGGATTGAATCAAAAATAACTTTCTCTTTTACCTTCAAGTTTATATTAGATGGATATACCTTTTGTTGTTTGCCTAAGCATTATGTCTTGTGGAAAGTCTTCATAGACTCCTCCTATATTGATGCTCCAAAATAATTCATTAGGTACAAGCTCCCACTACATATGTGTTTATTTCTCCCTTGATACTTTTAAGATTTGCAGCTAATTTATCACAATCTTGCTTATACAAGAATATTTTTTAATTTAATAAGGTTTAAAACATTAGAGAAAACTATTATGCACAACACAAAAAATTTGTCTTACTTGATTATCCAAACATGCCTCACTTTGCCATTTTCCATAATACTTGGTCTATTATCTTTTGTATTTTATTTCTTTATGTTAGTAGTCTCTTATGATAAATGTGTATGCAATGCCTTTTATCTTATTTCTCAAAGATAAAACTTATTAAGGACATGTAAATAGCTGAATATTTCATGAGATAGCATGAGAGATAGCCATACTACCTTGATCTTTCTTTAAGTCCCTTTTTCTATAATTATCATGAATTAAGATATGTTTTATTTGATGATTAAAGAATTCATAAGGTATATAAAATTTAAAATTATTAAAAAATTGGCCTATATTTAATCTAGCAGCAAGGAAATAAAGACTAACCATGACTTACCTTCCTTACTTAATGATGTGAGAATGACTAATGGAGTTTGAGATGATGTCCTCTATCATGGAGTACCTCCTTACCATTTGATTTTCTTTCATTTATTCCTTTCTTAATGTCTTTAATCTTGTATGACAATCCTTCTTGTTCATGTTATTCAAGATAGGAGATTCTATGATCTTTAATAGTTTCATCTATTCATTTAAAAATTTCTCCAGCTTTTAGCTCATTCTCTTTCCATGTTGTTGCATCCTGCAAGATACACTCACTAGATTTCTTTTGACAAGACCAAGTATCAATGTTATTTTATTCAATGTGAGGATAATAATCTAGTTTATGATCACACTTTTTACAATAGGATGAAGAGTTTCTTTTATGAAAAGAATCATCAAACTTGATAATGCTTGAACTACTACAGGTACCCTTTTGTGATGTTTCTTCCAAGCTTTGACTTTTGAGCTAATTTTCTTTATTTCCATTGATCCCTTCTTCTTGAGTATCCTTGCATTTCTCTTTATCTAACAAGGTTAGTGCTTGAATCTTAGCTTTATGTTTGAGATTTTCCTTTTTAACTTGGAAGATAGGGTATAGATTTCATAAAATTTTCTATGCATATTTTTCTTTACCTTTTTGAGTAGATAATGTAAGATAAGAATTTCTTCATGTAATTCACTATACCTTTCATCATGCTTACCTCTTAGTTCATCAGAAATCTGTGATGAATTTTCATTTGCAAGGGTCATACATATAAGTTGAGAGTCTTTCATAGTGTTATCAACCTCTTCTTCACTTTACTCTCCATCATCCTAGCTTATGTAGAAGTTAGTGTTTTTCATATCTACATCAGTCTTTTCTTTTCATTACAACGTTTTAGTGCTAGGATATTTAGAGGCCACATGGCCTCTTCCATCACATACCCAACATTCTATTGAAAAAGAATCAAAATTTGAATTTTAAAAATTCTTATCTTTATACTTACCTTTGGTGTTGGATTGGTTGGTTCCTGTTTGATTGAAGCTTCTTCCTTTTCTTACTAGAAGTCTTTGAACTCTTCTAGATAGAAAAGCTATTTCCTCCTCACTATTCATTTCTTGTTCAGCTGGTTCCTTCTCTTTAGAAGCTGATTTCAAGGTGATAGGCATTTCTTTTATTACTTCTTCACTTATGAGATTGATTTCATAAGCAATAAGAGCACTTTGGAGCTCTTCAAATTTTAGGACCGAAAAGTATCTAATTTCTTCCATAACTATAACCTTTGGTGTAAATTTAGGTTGTAGTGTTCTAATCATTTCTATGATTACATCACTTTTAGGCAAGTCCTTGCCTTTACCCCTAATTATTACAACTAAATTATTTACCCTAGAAAAATAATCTTTAATCTTTTCACCTTCCCTCATTTTAAGTTTGTCATACTCACTTTCCAAAACCAAAAGTTTTGATTGTTTAACTATGGATGTGCCTTCATAGGTAGCTTCTAATGTTTCCCAAATTCATTTAGTAACTCCTATCCTAAGAAAATGACGATATAAACAATTTTTTACTTTATAATCATACATAAACTTATCTCTTTCTTCAGGCATCCACTTGTTTCATGGCTTGAGAGCCTTTTATGTGTTATTGATTGGTGATTTGTAGCCTTCAAAGATTGACTCCCATATCTCAAATTCCATCGACTCGAAGAATCCTTGAATTCTTGCCTTCCAATAAGCAAAATCAAACCCATCAAACATTAGTGGCTTTATGTAGGAAATTCCCTTCATAGTTCATTTTTGAAAGTTGAAGCATGAACTTAAGAGTACTGGGCTTTGATATCACTTGAGGATTGAGAGATTAGAAGGAGGATTGAACAAGTTCCTTAATTAAATTACACCTATCACACCAACACACCAAATTTTATGTGGTTTCCGAACTTGTGTATATCCACACTTAGAGGGTAGAATCGATGCATGCCTTCAAACTTTGTTTCTTAAAAAATGTGGTTTGAAGGGCACCACATCCTGTATAAGCTTTGAGCTCTACTCTAAAGTATTTCATCATTACGAAACCACTCAAGCCCACAAGGTTTCAACAATATCAAAATGTGATTTTAAGGATCCCATAACCTTTACAAAATTAAGCTCCACTACGGAGTGTTTTGATGGTACAAAAATACTTAACCTCGCAAGGTCCCAACAAGATTAAAATGTCGTTTCAAGGATCTCACAACCCTTACAAAATTGAGCTATGCTACGGAGTGTTTTGATGCTATAAAAACACTCAAGCCCACAAGGTCCCAACAAGCTCAATATGGATGCCTTCTTGTAAGAAGCACATCAACATTATAGGACTATAAGAAAGAGAAAAAGGAACAAGGAAAGAAAGTAATTAAATTTACAAGTCCTTGCACTTGAAGCTCAACACAACTTACAATCAAGCAAATGATGTTACAATGAAGAGCATGGATAGAATTACATGGAATAGACAATTAGGAGCTTGAATGTAAACAATGCTTGGACAATTCCCAAGATTTTGACCTCATATTATAGCCTCGAATTTTTTGAAAATTGCTCAGAATTTGTGCAATGGCTACCAAATAGTTAGTTTAGACATCTACTTTAAAGTTGGGATGTCTAACTGAAATTGGCCTCACTTCAAAAAAGACATGTGATTGGTAGATGAGACATCTACAGGGAGACATCTACTTTTGAATATAGACGTCTACTATGTTTCAAATATGTCTCCTAAACTTTTAATCTCTAACTTTTGAGGCTTTCTCCTATTAATTTGCTTTTTTGCTGGTCCTTGCAACATCTTCATTTGATTTGTAGCTTGCATTTTCATCCATGCTCTCATCTTGCATATGTAGTCTTCGTTTCGACATCTTGTTGTAGATCTCATTTCTTTAAGTTCTTAGATCTTATTATGAAGTTATTTTACATGTCTTGCAAAAACATTATCCACCATAGGCATTATCGGTTCTCCATTTTTCTTCATGTTTTGACATACCAAAAGATCAACAAAGTGCATTTTAACTTTTATGTTTTAGAATTTTTTGGTTTACAATTTTTGTTATACTTTTCACATTTGTTGCTAATTTTTACATTCTTTGATATCTTTCCTATTCTTTCATACTTTTCACATTTCTTAATCATTTTTCATTCTTTAATATCTTGTAAATTCTTTATATGTTTTTCTTTTTTTATTTATTTTTCATTCTTTAATAATTTTTACTATTTTTCATGTAAATATTTTTGTTGATTTTTCTAATAAAGTGTAAGGGAATAAAATGAGATGTAGTCAAAACAATGAGAATTTCACCATATGTTATCAAATAATTAAAGGATTGATTATATATGTAGTCAGACCACATCATCCATCCACTCATTTCCAATAATAAGAGGTTCTTACAATGGACATAATGACATTCTTTTCATAATAAAACAACAATATCAGTATGCTTGGATAGAAGTGTGGAGGACCAAGTGGGAATGAAAATGATGTGACATTAAGGGGATTTGTGGATTTGCTAAAGTTATTACTATAAGTCTTATCTCGCTTTGAAGTTGCCTTAATTACTTGAGTTCTAATGAAAAATGAAAATATGTTATAAAAATAAGTGTTACCTTATTATGTCACTGGAAAAACATGTTACCCATGCCTGAAGGTAGTCCTTTGGTAACGTTGACATAGTAATAACCTAATAAATACACATAATAAAAATTTCTTAGGGTTTCACCAAAAAGACATGTTACCCATGTAAGAAGGTCAACGACTTCTCAAAAATTTCAAGGTTTCTTGGACTCGCATTAGTTTTGAGGTTAGAAGGACATGTTACCCATGCCTGAATGCACTTCTCTGTCCAATGGCCAAGTCTCCTTTAAGATAAATTATGTTGTTAATAAATTTCTTTCTTGTACTTTATTGCCAAGTGTTAATATTTCTTGTAGTTGTGGTAGTCTTGTAGTTGTTAGTTTTGAGATGATACAATCTGATATCACTGGTAAGTGGTATGGACTTGGTTTGAATCTTAGATGGAAGGGCTAATGATCATTTTAACTATGCTTCGCACATAGAATTCATTATGCTTATGGTAAGAAACCTCACATTTCATTTTTTGCAAACCTTGGTACTACCATTCCATCTCATTGCTATATAGAATCATAATTTGATGATTTTTGTATACTATAGTGTTGTTTTTTTATTAAGACAATACTAACATGTGTGTTTTGGAAGACAAGTATGTTTTACATTCAACTCCTTAAGTGCATACAAACACTTACATGTGTTGTTATACAAGGGTATTAAGGGCAATAGCCTACTTGGGGAGGATCCACTTGTATAAATTTTGTGCTTTATACCTAATGACCAATTTCACATCATTTTGTATCTCCAAAAGACTTATACAATCATTGTTATTTCCCTACATACTCATCTTCATTCATATACTCGACAATTTTGACCGACCATCTCCTACAAGGCTTAATCAACTTACCTTGCCCAAACTCTTTCTTTCACACATTTTCAATGATAAATTCTTACATTTTGAGCATCACCTATGATCAATAATCCTTTGGATAATCTCCATACCTTCTAGAATATCTAATTTATCCAAGTTTTCTATCATAAATCACACAAAACCTTAAAAATTTTCACGGTGATATCATAAATACAATATATTAGCCTCTACGATATCGCATCCACAATGTAGTATCTATAATGTATAGCTAACCAAAATCTATATATATGCACAAGGTGTTAGAAAATTTTTTCATTCTCTCATTTCACATGTAGGGAGTTCATTCTATTTTTCTAACCTCCAAGCTTTAAAGAGCCATACCTTCCTCATTGCAACTTTGACTTGTTTCCTGCTACTCATAAATTGACCAACTTAGTTGTGGGGGAGAGTACTATGTGTAGTTTGTGTGAATTACATCTAATTTCATTAACACTTGAAAGAACAAAGTAAGTATAAGAACAATAAGAAAGGATTATATTTTAACCTAATAGAGGCTAATAAACCTAATGATTCTTCCCAAATAACCATTCAAACACACTTTAAACAAAAAAAAAAATTTCATGATTGTGATAAGTCATAAAGGATAAATTTGTTTGCAATCATTAGAAAATTTTTTAATTAAGGGTTTTTTCTTGAAGAAGGATTTATCCAAGTTACAAATTTTTCTAACTTTGCAATCCCAATTCAAACTAATGTTGACATTAAGGAATGATTTTGATCAAACCCAAAAACTTGAGAAAGGGTTATGAATTGTTGGATATTTTTTCTAAGTTAGTTGGGTAATCTTAAAATTATTCATGATTGTAGGTGTCTCCCAAGAGACTCGAAGTAGAAGGACCTTCACAACCAAGGGTGAAAATACCAAGGGAAAGAGGTAAAGGAGGAACCAAAGAACAAACTTCGCTTGCAAAGCAAAAGGCCCACACCTACAACAGGACAATCTACGTCGGCAAAAGCTAATGCACCACCTACTCCTGAGGAAGGAAAACATCTTGCACTCTCCAATGGGTGTTTTCAAGTCATCTAGAAGAAGTCCATCATGTCCATTGCCATAATGAAATTGAATTTTGGATTGTTCATGGAGTTTGCTCCTACCAAAGTCCATGAACAACTCCAAGCATGTCCTCTATGGCCCACTATCTCAAGTAGTATGAATGGTACTCGAGAGAAGTATACCAATTTTGGAAGAATAAACAAGATGATGCTATGGTGAAAATATAGAGGATCACACTGTCATACTCAATTGAAGCAACAACCAAGGCATTAAATATTCCAAAAGTTGGAGCCAACATTACTCAAATGCCTACCAAGTTTAGTAGAAAATTATGGCTATAAAGGACCTATGGAACAACTAAAATAGAATACAATGGATTGTCTATAGCCAAGAAGATTTACTTCAATATTGGGACCTATCATTTATTCCCAACAAGGAGACTAAACAAAATTTCCACCTATGTTGCCAAAGGAAGCACTATCTTAAAGGGAAAATTCTAAGCTAATATAGGTTATCTACTATTTTTAGAAATTCAAAGGAGATTTGAGGAGAAGAAGATAGGAAAACTTACCCTACAATTTCCTTGTCTCATTAGAAGATTGTGTCGATGAGCAGGAATTTTGAACAACACCAATGATGTATTGTGGAAAATGCAAAATACCTCTTATGCTGAAATGTATAAATCAGTGCTATGAATGAAATATTAAGTGGAGAAGCCAATAAGCACTAAGGAAGTAGTAGGATCTACACTGACAAGAAACATTCCAACCACTAGAATGAAGCAAGCAGGGCCCAGTGGACCACCACTAGCCATCAATAGACTAGGGCAAAGTGCTCTTCTAGCACATCATGATTACACATCCTTGATGAGCCATTTGCAGTAAATTGTTGAAATGATAAGTTAGGAAAGCTGAGAGGTCTCAAGCATGTATAGAGTGCGAGATAATCATAACAAGCCTAATGTATGAACAAGATGTGTAAGTGATCAAGTTTTATTATAGATAGGAGAGAACAAGGGTTGAATACAATATCTAGGAATGTTACATCTTTCCAAGTGATATTGGAAACAAGAGAAGAAGCCACAGTAATGGTAATGCAAAATCAAAATGCAGTAGGAGTAGCTAAAGTCATCACCAATCATATAAAAGATCCTTTAATGTTTCCATTGTGTGATCGGGTGATCTTATTAGAGTAAGATGTAGAAATAGTAGCTAAAATGTCCATAGCCTTATTAGAGCACAAGGATATACTAGATAGACTACTATAGATGTGACAAGTTATGAAAAATGTTTTTGATATCCCTAGTGATATCATTGTAGTGTAGTCCAAACTAATTTGAACTAAGGGAAAGATGGTCATGGCTAAAACCAAAACACAACATGATAAAAATAAAGTGCAAAAGTCATAGGAGGAATTGGCTGCATTGAGAGTAGAAAGGTAAGACCCTGCATGATACATTGTGCCTAACCAGCTACATCAATTTAGGAATGAATAGATAGACCAACTAATGACCAAGTATGCCTAGATGGAAATGGAAAAAGAGAAGGCAATATGAAACACTTCAATGGTAGATGCCCAAACATATGCCCATGACAAAGCCTTAGCTACACTTAAATAATAAAATAAAATAATTGCTACTAAGAATGTAAGGTTGATAGATATAGAGAAATAGAAGAATGTACTAGAAGAGAGCATCCATTAGCTAAAAGAGCAATTTGCTCAAGTCAAGCTTGATATTAGATAACTAGTTAGAGAAAATAGAATCTTGTGAATGGAGGAAGTCTATGCTATATACTAGAAATTAGCCATGAAAATTAGTGCATGGAAAAATAAGGCTAAAAAGCATGAACGACTAAATGAACACTTTAGAGATCAAGTGGGAATGTACAAGAAGATCAAAGAAAAAGAAATCTAGATGGCTAAAGAGAAAATCAATTCCATCACACATAAAAACTTGATGGGCAATCCATCTTGGACTATCTTACCCATGTACATTAAGCTGAAATCAAGAATAAAGATTTGTAGATTAAAGACCTGATAGGGTACATGGGATTAGTGAATCTCTGATACCCTAACTTAGCTATGTTAACAATAGGGAGGCTTAGAAAAAAGTTAGAGTAGCAAGTGGTCATAGTGTATGTAATTTATGAGAAGGAGTTTGTAGATAGAAAAGATGCACAATAGAAGCTCTACATAGCAAACTTTGGGCTACAAGTGATCAAAGCTAGCTACTACGATTAGAAGGATATAGTAGAAAACCTAGATAGAAGAATGACGATTATGAAGAACTGAGGAAAATAGTCAAGGCTTTCGAAGAAGAATGAAGGCAGTGTATGGCATGGTATGTGAAGGTGAAAAAGATGCTTCCTCAATTGACTTGTCCTTGGGAAGTATCATCTTTAGTAATGGAGCAGGTTCACTCATCAATTAAATCACCTTCAATGCACTAAATCTAGATATTATGCAAAGACAAAATTATTTGTTAGAAAATAAGAAAACTAGCCATATTTAATTACTTTATTAGAAGATTACAATAGGATTCACAAAATCCACAAACATCCAAAATCTATCACACTCAACTGATATTGCAGAGCATGAGGCTCTACAACCAGATAATGGTTTTTCTCAATGCAAGACATAACTAATAGAAAATATCTCTTATAACCTGGGAGTGAAATATCAATTCACAAGTGAGATACAATAAACCACACACCCCACAAGCTAATCTTGGAGCTACAATTGCCAGTTGCACTCACCTAATGTGCTCACTCACTCTTTGTTACTTAGCTCTATACTCTCAAAAGCATTTTCTCTCACCCTCGTGCATAAATGCACTCTCCTCTTTCTTCATGGATGGATATAGACATATTATAAAGATAAAAATTTCCTAGGAATCTTTCTATTCACCTTCTTAGATATTTCCCATAAAAATTTGGAGTCTTTCAAATGGTTCCCCATTGAAATTACCACATTGGAGCTTTTTCCTCATCATCTTAGACATCTTTGGCTTTCCTAGAATGTCTACTACAAAAATGTAGTGCTTGGGTGAGACTATTATTTTTATGATATGTATTAATCTTTGGTTAGACATCTTAGCTAAGACATCTTGCTTTCTGGTAAGACGTCTTACCTATAGGTGCCAAACACAAAAATGCTTGTTTTGATGCCTGGAACATCTAGATACCTCCAAATAACTCCTCATAGATCTTGGAACTTCCTGGACTCATCAAAATGAGTCCAAAACACCTCCAAACATGCCAAAACATTCATGAATCATCATCAACAAAATCAACACAAGCAAACACACAAAAATAGGACACACTCATCCAAGTCTTCTTCAAGTATGAAACTTGCAAAAACAACTTGTAGGAAAAAGCACAAGGGAATTGAAGTAGGTGTTCCTACATCAACTCTTCCCCGCTTGAAAAAGTGAACTCATGTGAAGAAGGAAGTAGGGGTTGAAATGATCACCCACTCAATAAGTTTGGTGTCATGGATCCTTCTAATGGATCTAGTATTCGTGCCTCTTAACTTCTCAAGTGCAAGAAGCTTTTCTCCACTCGAGTACAATTGCCTACCTCTCCATTATAGCCCCCTTCAACTCATCGATGCTACCTTGTATGGTCTCCTCATTAGCTTGTCCATGATAGTGCACATCATCTGAAATATTAACACAAAAGACATACCAACATTATTTGGTAAATCAATATGAAAAGCATTATCACTAATTTGAGCCTTGATTTTGAAAGGTCCCATCTTCTCGTCTTTCAACATAAAGAAGTTAACACCTCTTAACTGATTCTTCTTCAAGTGAACCCAAACCAAGTCACTAATAGTAAAATTAGGCTTTCACATGCCCTCATTCCTCTTAAGGACTCTCTCTTCATCCTTCTTCTCAAGATTTGGTTTTACTTGTGCATGGAGATTCCTCAACTCTTGCACAAAATTAACATTAAGTTGAGCTTTACCATCAAAGCTCTCCAAAGTGTTCACCATCTTTGGACAAAACCCATAGTTCACCTCAAATGGGCTTTTGCCAATAGCAATATGAAAAGCATTATTATACTAAAATTCAACATGATACAACAAGTTTCCCTACCTATTTAGCTATCCATGACATAAACATCTCAATATGTTTAGCAAGGATTTATTCACTACCTTTGTTTGACCATTAGATTATGGATGATATGCACTAGAAAAATTCAACTTTATACTTAGAATTTTCCAAAGGGACCTTCAAAAATGACTTATGAACTTGGAGTCTCTATCATGAACAATATTTAAAGGAATATCATGCAACTTCACAACATGCTGGAAAAATAAATTTGCCACATGAGAAGCATCACTCACCTTGTTGCATGGAATTAAATGGGGCATCTTAGAGAACTTTTCTACAATAACAAAAATTACATCATTCCCACTCTTGGCCTTTGGAATTTCACTCACAAAATCTATTAACACACATTCCCATGGACCTTTGGAAATTGGCAAAGGCATATAGTGTCCATCCACAACTTTACCTCCTTTGAACTTCTGACATATCAAACACTCCTTCATAAATTTGAAACTTCTATCACCATACTTGGAAAAAATTAGTGTCTATCCACAATTTCCAATGTTTTATCCCTATCCATGTAACCTATCATGCCACTATAAGGATTTTTAAACAAAATATTTTTCCTAAAATTACAATTAGGAACATGTACCTTGCCATTTCTAAATAATAGTTCATCTTAACTATAATAGTTCCTCTAGTGGTCTATTCTTCTTCAAACTTATCCAAAAATCAAATCTTTTTCAAAAAATTTAGTAAAATTACCCATACCTTCCACATGAGGTATGCTAAAATTAACCACCTACATCCTAGATAACACATTAGACACCACATTGGATTTTTTACTTTTATGCCTCAACACAAAATTGAACTCTTACAATTGTGTAATCTACTTCATGTGCTTTGCATTCAAGTTCTTTTGAGAGTTTAGAAATTATAGTGCTTTATGATTTTTCATCAAAGTGAACTTTTTGGGATACAAATAATGCCTCTAATGTTTGATTTCTTTAGGAATAGCATACAAATCCTTTTTATATATGCTATATTTTTTCCTTGACTCATTCAACTTTTTTAAAAAGAAAGCAATAAGTTGACCTTCTTGTGCAAGTACCCCACCATTGGCAAGTCCACTTACATCTATTTCGACATGGAAAATCATCGAAATATCTAAAATACAAGCATTAGTTCACTGGTGATCTTTGCTTTCAACAAGTTAAAGCTTCCTTGGGTTACATTATCCCACCTAAAATCTTTATTTGTATTCAACAAAGCAAACATAGGCCACAAAATACCACTAAAATGTTTTATGAACCTTTTAATAAAACCTGCTAAAATAAGGAATGATCTTAACTCCCCAACATTCTTAGGAGTTGGCCAATCCCTAATAGCCTTCACCTTAATAGCTTCCATCTAAATTTTGTTTTTAGAAACCACATGTTCCAAATATGTGATTCCCCTCTTGAAAAAATGACTTTTCTTCACATAAATCACTGGTTGTGCCTCAGTCAATTTAAGAGACACCATATTCAAGCAATTCAAATGCTCTTCCTCATTAGAGTTATATACCAAAATATTGTGAAAAAAATAGAATACTTACCAATCAAGTTCTTCATCATGAATGTAGCTAGTATATTCATGAAACCACTCAAAAAATCCATTTAGTATTTTGAAAGTTGTCTTCCAATGATTGTTAGGTCTAATTCTAATTTGATGGTATCCATTTTTTAAATCAAATTTTCTATAAATCTCTATGTTGGTAAGAAAATCAAGGATATCATCCATTCTTATAATAGTAAACCTCTACATCACTCTTATCCTATTCATTGCTTTAGAATCAATGCACATCCTCCATTCATTACTATCCTTCTTTGGCACTAGCACCACAAGAACTATACAAGATAAAATGGATTCTCTCATGAAGCCATTTGCAAGATAATAAGGTTTCTCATTTGGAATGGTAGTAGTAGGGATGAAATAATTAAGATTTTATACATTCCTCACTAGTGGGAATTCATCCAATTCCCTCTTAAATACCTTAAGAAATTTCTCTTTCAAGCCTATCATACTTGTTAAAATTTCAACAGGTACGTCATCATGGTAAGAAGCAATTATTGATAGAACAACAAATCCAAAGCCTATTTCATCAAATTCCTTAATGTATTTCCTATCTCCTAAAAGGATTTAGAAGGCATTAGGTGTGCCTTGCTACCTCACTTGTTCAGTTGTTATTAGAATCAACTTATGTATTCCATCAAATCTAGCTACACTCCATACATTTCTTACTTCATCAAATTAAGAACCATTGTCAAAATTCCAAGGTTTACCAAGAATTACATTAGCATAATATATTGGAAGTACATCACACTTCACAACATCATGAAAACTCTCAATTTTAAATTTCAATGTATATTGTTCCCTCACCTCTTGAAGAAAATATTTAAACAATCGATGTAATTTATAGGGCCTAGGATGAGGATTAGTTATCAATCCCAATCTAGCAACTTCCCACAAGGAAATAGCATTTTTTTGGGCTCCCCCATCAATCAAAACATGAATATATTTCCCACTAATTAAAGTTCTAGTCCTAATGTGAAATAACAGCTTCCTAGCAGAATGCTCTACTCTATACACATTCCCCATGAATTGACAAGAATTTAATTCCAAAGCTTCCTTAGTATTGGGAACATTTGGATTACCTCTTTGAAGATCTTGGATTGAAGTCTCCTCTACCTCCATGGTTTGTACATATTTACCTTTATCTGGCTTGTGAAGTGGACACTTCCATTTCTTATATTCCCATTCTCCACACTTGAAGTACTAGATTTTTTATGAGCTGCTATCTTGACCCTTACAACCCTTGTCTTAATCCTTGTCAGCTTTGCCCTTCTCATCACCCCTTTTAGTCTTCTTGTCACGGCTATTATCTTTATCTCTAGATTTGGACATGAATCCCTTCTTCTTCATCTTGGAAGTTTCATTACTCTTGTTTTTGAATCCACTTAATTTCTTTTTAGCCTTAAGTGTCAAATCATAAGCCTCATTGATGAGTGGCGAGGTACCCCTACACTCAACCATACGAAATGAGCGTAGCACGTGTGATCAAGTCGAACTCTGTAGACTAAATGCCTACACGCCCCATGGAACACTTGGGGTTAATCATTCGTTGTCTTCCCAGACTTACTCATAGCTGTCACGGTGTATGGTTAAGTAAGTCCGAGGTATATGATTTTTATAGTCTTTTATGATTTTTCTCCTATGCTATCAAGGTGAAGGGTTGAGAAACTAGCTAACTCTAACTAAGGACTAAGTCTAAATTAACTAGCGTCAGCATCCGTTCCCACTTACCATACACACCCTGAACCAATGCAACCATGGCTACCAAACGCTAATCTTCACTGGGATCACCACGTGTAATGCATGTGCTCGAAGTGGTCGTACTGAGGCACCTAACTAGGAGGAAAGGGTTGAGGAAGCTATCTAGCCTAAGTGCGAT
>MNCI01016355.1:377600-431705 GCA_015680685.1 Gnetum montanum | reverse complement strand
GTGATAGTTTACACAATAATTTTTTTGGTAGCATAGTAGGATTGTCTTGAAGAAATTGCTTATTTGAGCCTTGGAAGTTTGAACAATTCGTAGTTATTGAATTTGGGATAGCTTTATTATGAAGTGTTTACTCATATCATTTTACCTTGTTTAAACATTTGAGGTCTTAACACAAATCTGCTTTCTTTTCTGTCTATTTCCATTGAATCTTTCTCTATTTCTAGTTTTCTTGTGGAATTATCTCTTTCTCTGGGGAAAATTATAAGTAGATTCACGGAGTTGTGCTCAAATGTTTTTGCAAAATTTTATTTGTTATAAGTAGGTATTATAAGGACTGCATAGACTAGGCAATTGAACAGAATAAGAACTCTCAACAACTCACAGTACTTTGCAAAGTTGGCTGAATCTCTTTAAGATAAGTCATTTATAGTTTACACACAACCCAATCGTTTCATTTTTCACAACTGCACACCGCAACAACACACATACATACTCACATTAACTACTGAATTTATTTGGAGGTATTTGGGCCTTGGTGTTGCCAGAAGACCAGCAAGCACCTAAATCCTGTTCGAGGACACTCGTTGGCGGTTGCGTCCTAAACGGTCGCCAACATCAACTTACTACCAAGACTAGAATACATCGACTAATACACAAAATAATTAACCTTGAAGCTACAAAACCTTTGCACTCACTCAATATATTCTCTCACACTCTTTCCCAAGCTCAACACATAAACTTTCATGAAATCTGCTCTCTGTCCATGGTACAAGCATGAAACTCAAACCATATTTATTAACCAAGTAAGATAAAAACCCCAAGAAACCTTCCTCAAGCTTATTTTGAACATCCTCTACTATTTACCATCTTTTTCCACATTCACTTAGCTATTTCCAAACTTGGAATGGTAATGTTAAAATTTTCCCTAGTCATACAAGTCATCTCTAGCCTCTTCAAGTCATCTCTTCTGAAAATACAGCTTTCAAAAGAAATGTCTCTTGAGTGTGGGAAATGTCTCCTTCACGAGTGAGATGTCTTCACCTAAGACATCTCAGCAATTTGTAAGGCATTTCCTCTTGAGACATCCTCTTTCCAATGAGAGATGTCTCTTGTGAAGACTCATCTCTCAGTAGAGATCTCTTATACATGTTCTAGATGTCTCTTGTAAAGTCTCATTTCCTAGACAAGACATCTCCTTGACCTCAAAAATGTCTCTATAGAGTCCAAAACTCATAAAACCACACATGTAGGGAAGGAACAAGTAAATTGAAAGAGGTGTCTGTACACCACATATAATTATTGTCCTTAATGCAAGGCACAATCAAATGACATCTCACCCACAAACATAGGACTAAGATACAACATGCAATGTACATAAGAAACACAAGGCTAAACAAACATGCAACTAACCTTAGAGCTATATACATACTCATGCATTCTTACAGTGTGCTCTCATGACAATCTCTTAATCATCTCCTACCTCTCATGCATGAAATAATAATAATATTAATTAAAAATTAAATACAAGAAGTCTTGAAACCTTTCATCAAGCTCAACTTGTAGATTCCTAACTATTTCTATCTTTTATCATCTTATCTTGATTTTTTTCTAACTTGGAACTACCATCTGAAATGTTTTCCCAGTCATACAAGTTGTCTCTAGGCTTTTTCAAGATGTTCTTTAGGTAAGACATCTCTAGGTTTTGTGAGATGTCTCCTACAGAAGTAAGATGTATCTTGTAGTGTTGAAATGTCTCCCCTAAGATGTCTCCTATTCAACTGATATTTCACCTGTCATAAGCTAGCTCTTAGCAAAGACATCTCCTAGACATGTTAAACATCTCATGGTTCCTCTTAATCCTTAGCTAAGATGTCTCATTAACCTTCAAGATGTCTTCAAAGAATCAAAACCTGCAAAAATCACTTATGGGGATTAAAGAAGGGGATTGGAAGAGGTGTTTTTGCACTAATCTTCTCATAATTATTTAGCTTCGCTATATGATTGATGTTTGTAAGAAATAATTCCAAGTTGTAAATACTCTCATGCTCAACCATCCTTTGAAGCTCTACCTCAAATAGTCCAAAGTTTATATTTTATTTGGTGGATGTCATCTTGTAGTCATGGATGATTATGGATGTCATAACTACCTAAACTTTCTCTTTTTTATCAACCTAAAAACTTGGAAACTTTGGAAGGAGTTAGATCCTTGGCTACATATGGTGTCAATAGAGTACTTTTGCACACACTTGCAAAAGAAGATCAAATGCAATGACAAATAGAAGAACTTACAATCACTACAAAAGTAACAAAATGTATATAATAGGATGAGTAGAAAATGACTTATGGGCCTCTAGGCAAAGGGTTTTTTGACACTAAAAAACTATTAGTCCTCCTCCTAGCATCAAAAATGTTTCTACAAAATTTCTCTCTCATAATCTTATAGAAACATCTCCATGAATCAAATGTTTGGACATCTTATTTACAACTATAAATGATCATTAGAATGGTAACCACCTCCATAAACTAATGATTATGAAACAAAGGTGCATTCATCTTTAATCGAATACAAAATTAACATACTATCCATGATTTAGAAATGGTAGGCAATGATGATAAACTATGATAAATCTATGCATACGATATGATTTAATATAGCATAAAAAGTGAATCTAAACATGTAGAAGAAGTAATATAGAAAAAGAGGTTTAAGGTTTCTCCACTCCAAAGAATAAACAACACTTTATTCTAGATAATAATAAGTTACACCTTATGTGGAGGACTAAAATGATGATTTGGGATATAATACAATAAAATCAATGATTTAGCCTTGATTTGGAACTTAAAACAAGGCTTTAAAAATGAATTTTTACATCTTACAACTTGTCATAGTTATGGGTAACTTTTGATTGATGTTAAATATTATATTTGAGTTGAGACAATGCATTTTTTAGGGCCATCTTAAAGGTGATGATAATGCTAGATGATATAGGTGCTAATGATCTTGATGTAAACGTTAGCTTAGGTGACACTAAGATTTACCCAAGTGACACTAATGCTAATGAAGCTAATGTAGGAGTCAGTGTGTCCGTGATGGTAAAGGTATTAAAGATGATCAAGGAATATGCGATGACATAGTTAACACTAACACATATGCTTTGAGCTTTCCTTAAAGTTTAAAATGTGTTTTAAAATCTTGTAAAATAAACCTGTATTAAATGTTTCATCTCAATATTCATAGGCTTAAAATTGTCCAAAATTCAAAAAATTTAGAAATGTCAACTTAGACTTTAGTTTTGGAAAGTTAAGTTCATGTGCTAAATGTAATGCATGATGTTAATGCATGACACTGATATTAGTGTATGCATGTGCTACAAGTCACACTAATAGGTAATGTTGACACTAATCTCAGTATCACCTCTACATCACCCAGAAGAAACGTATTGATTTTAACCTCATAAGACCACTAAAAGTACCAATACTAATGTTTATTGTCATGTGGATGATGTAAGACAAATGCTGAAATTTCAACAAGGCTCGAAACATGATTTAGATATGAGTTTTTGGGTGATGTAATAGAGATGAAATTGATGATGATGTCAACATCACCTTCATGTCACCTAAGTAAAATATCTTCAAGATTGAGACCAAATTACTAAAAGTGCCAAAATCAATGTCTGTCCTATGGGACATTATTAGGATCAACTGCCAAAAGCTTCTCAAAGCCTGAAATATTGTTGGAGATGGTATTTGAAGGGAGTTTCTATAGGTGACACGATGATGCAATATAGTGACATGAGTGTTAGTGTATCCATATGTATATATGCGTGTTAATATCATCTAATAGGAGATGACCAAATCTTTGTGATTTAAAGATGGATTTGATGAAGCTAAGAGTCAATGTTGATACCAATTAATGCTAAGACACAATGCAAAGACTTATGAAGGATGCATCAAGGTTTGTGACCTCAATAAAATTGAAGACTTGATGTCCAAGAATATTTGACAATCTTGAACCTACACTTGTCCAAGTTATTAAAGCATAATACTTCGAACCTACCACATCTCAAAATATACAATATTATGCTGAAGCTTGTGGACTAGTCTATCACTATTTCTTTGGGATTTTTTGAAGACATTGTAATTACTGAAGCTTGTGGACCAGTCTATTACTATTTCTTTGGGATTTTTTTGAAGACATTGTAATCACTACTACTAGTTTGTCATACCTTATCGATTTCTTGGTGATCCACATTAACAACTATAAAGGAAAATCTTTCATCATTATGGAAAGGTCTTGGCTAAGTATAATTCATGCCAAGATTGGAATTAGGTACCTATCATTAATATCAAGGAGAATGAGCACAAATTAGTAAAGAAGAAAAGAGGTCTATGCATTACAAACATCAACACATGGTGTACCTGCAGGTAGAAAATATGGGTAATCAGGCACAAGACTATCATAACATGCAAATCGTATGCATAATTAAAGTGTATGAAAAAGTATTTGTACATAGAAACAAAAAAGTAAGATGGTATCTAGTGTTTGATTTTAGATGAAAGTTGCAGTTTCACCATATGTGTTGAAATAAAAGAAGCCCTCATAAATGCCTACACCAATTGATTAGATGAAATGAACTAGCTTAGATATTAACTCTTTAATACAGAGAACTACTAAGAGAAGATATGGATTAGGAAGAGTTAGAGGTTCTAGAGGCATTTCAACTAAAGCCCTTGAACTTAAAATGTTACCAAACTCAGTTGAGTATATGTCATTAAATAATGGTAAATTGGTAATTATGAGTGCTTAGCTTATAAGGAAACAAAAGTAGAAGTTAGTAATCATGGTGAATAATTAGCCAATAGTATTTGCCTAATCATATAATGAAATAACAAGGGTTCATGCATGCATATGCCAACATAGGATCTATACAAATCTAGCCATTAAGCTAAAAAGATAACCATAGAAGAGACTAAATTTCAAACTGAAGCAAGTTATTAAAAGGGAGATGGAAAATCTCCTTAAGGTTAGGTTTAGGTACCCTATAGCTAATAGTGTGTGGGTAAGTCTAGTTATTATCCCAAAGAAAGGTGAGAAATGGAAGATCTACATTTATTTCAGACTATTGAACATGCTGACTTTTAAGGATCATTTTCCATAGTCATTTATGAACTAGGTGTTAGATACTGTTGCAAGAAACAAGTATTACAACTTTCTAGATGACTATAGTGGCTATAATCAAATTTAAATAGCCTTGGAAGATCAAGCCAAAACCACATTTACAAGTCCCTAGGGAAATTTTACATATAAGAAGATGTGTTTTGCCTATATAATTCACCTACAACTTTGTAATATCTTGTCCTTTGTATCTTTCAATAGCAAATTGGTAATGATTTTGAAATCTTCATGGATGACTTTTCCACCTATGGTTTTAACTTTGAATAGGCACTAGACCATTTGAAGCAAGTATTAAAGTAATGCATAAAGATCAATCTTAAAATCAACTAGTAAAAAAATCATTTAATGGTCTAGAAAGGTGTTATTCTAGAATAAGATATTAGAAAATGGAATAGAGCTAGATCAAGAGAAAATCAGAGAGATCCAAGAAATTAGACAAAAGGCACAAATAATAATGTATGTTAGATTCTTCCTTGGACACATAGCTACTATTGGAGATTCATTGATAACTTCTCCAAAATTGCAAAGCCACTAGTAAATTTGACATAGAAGGATGTAGCATTTGAATAAACTAAGAAATATGATTGTGTATTCAAACTCTTGAATGAAAACTTGTAGAGACTTCAATTTTATAAGTGCTTGATTGGTCTAGGTCATTCCACATCATGACCAATGCATCCAACTTTACCTTGGAAGTAGTAATTACATAATTACATGATCAAAAACTTCCATATTACATTTATTGTATAAGTAAAAGTATCACAGGTGAACTACATCATCATGGAGAAGGAGCTGATGGTTGTGATGTACACCTTAAAGACATTCAAGCATAGTGTGCTTAGATACCTAATTTTTGTGCACACTAATCATAATGTGATATTCTTTTTGCTGAACGAGTTAACGGTTAGTCCTCATATCATATTATGACTAGTTATTTTATAGGAGTTTGATATTACAATGATAAATAGAAAAGGAATTAAGAATGTCATAGTTGATTAGTTGTCTTAGTTACAACAAGATAAAAAAGCCAATTGTCTAACCAATTTTTTGATGAGCTATTATTTGTGAAGATAACAATGATAATATATAATGTAGTCACATTATGATATGTTGATTATCTCATCAATCTACTCAAACAAGAATTTCATACTAAATAGAACAAGCATATAAGAGGCAAAAATTCTTAGATGAAGTCAAGAACTACATAAAGATAGAGGAAAACGTCTACAAAATCTGTACAAATGGCTTGGACAATAATGGATTCCAAATGACAATCAATTGAGAATTATTTAGAATGTTGATAAAGAATCTTGTGGCGGTCACTATGCAAAAAGAAGAACATCCATAAAAATTCTCATGACAAGATACTTTTAGCTAATAATCTTCAAGGTTATTGTTTTGTTTATCCATTCCTATGAACAGTGTCAATGTGGTGCTCTAATGATAGTCAAGCTTGAGGATGCTCAACAACAGATCCAACCACTCAAGCCATTTGACTTATGGAGAATTAACATCATGCGTCCCATCACACCCATGTCTAGTAGAAAATCCGACATCATCATTGTTATAGAATATTACATAAAATAAGAAGAGGACACTACAATATCAAATTGTACAATAACAATAATGCCCAAGTTTTCTCAACAAAAAGTGATAAATAGATTTGATATGCTAAGAGAACTTCTTTTTAATAATGATACTCACTTTATAAGTACTATTTTCTAAAGGCTAATGACATGTTTAGGGATAGAATACAAACTCACTATAGCCTACCATCCCCAAGCTAATGGTCAAGCTAAAGTAACCAATAAGAAGTTACATGAATCCTCATTAGCTAGTAGATATAAGTAAGATTAAAGCATTAAACTCAACATCTTATGATCTTATTGCTCCACCTACATGCTTCCTATAGACTACTCCCGTATGAAGTAGTATACTGTAAACTACTAAAACTTCCTATCTAAACCAAGCTATGTACACTCAACATAGCTTGTGAGCCTAACCTCAATATTATCCTAGCATAAAAAGAATAACCCGTGAATCTCAACATGCTAAATAAAAAAAGGAGAGTAGTCCTCATGATGAATGAAGTGCCAAAAGCTATCCCAAACAACAACATGAAGTTAAGATAAGACAAGTAGAGTTCTAACCTAGAGATAAGGTCCTTTACTAGAATCCCACTCATGTACCTCAATGTACAAAATTTCAAACATTGAAGGAAGGACATTACATTATACATTCTACCTTCAAATTTGATACTATATAAATATACGACTTGAACTACCTACAAAAACTGATATTAGTTGATATGCAATAAGCAAAATCATTCAAGAACTCTTAAATAGTTGTACACTCAATAAATACTTCTACCAACTCTAAAGATTGTTCCATCTTTTATATCTTTGTATTTCAACCTAGTTGTAAGGCAAATCCCCATACAAATTAACACCTTGTGAGAACTTATTTTATTCTTTTTTTTCTTTACAATGTTCTTCTAATTTTTTTCTCATAACGTTTCCTTTTCTTTAAGTCATTTTATGTTTTATGTTTTATGATCTCTTTAAACCATTTAATGAATATTTAATAAAAATTATCACTTTTATGCAAAGGCTAACTTTGTTGTTTAGATTATGTCCTATGTTATTAACATATTAGGTAGATAATTATGTAATGCAATGAGACCACATCATCTATCCCTTCACTCTCTATGGATAAGAGATCATTATCAAGAAAGTAATATGGTTCTTCTAATATGAGACTAAAATTAACTCATGATCATTCTGCCTTAAAAGAAAGGAGAAAGAACTAGGAGGAAATAGAAAATGGTTTGACATCAAGGATATTTGCTAATTCTTTGTGCTGGCGACCGTTTGGGATGCGACCACCAATGGGTGTCCTCGAATAGGATTTACGTGCTTGCTGGTCTCTGGTAACACCAAGGCCTAGATACCTCCAAATAGACTTAGTAGTTAATGTGAGTATGTGTGTGTGCTGTTGTGGTGTGCTTTTGTAAAAAATGAAACGATTGGATTGTATGTAAAACTATAAATGATTTATCTTAAAGAGATTCAGCCAACTTTGGAAAGTACTGTGAGTTGTTGAGAGTTCCTATTCTATTCAATTGTTTAGTCTATGCGGTCCTTATAATACCTACTTCTAACAAATAAAGTTTTACAAAAAAATTTGAGCACAACTCTGTGAATCTACTTCTAATTTTCCCTAGAGAAAGAGATAGTTCTACAAGAAAATTAGAAATAGAGCGAGATTCAATGGAAATAGAAAGAAGAGAAAAAGAAAGCAGATTTGTGTAAAGATCTCAAATGTTTAAACAAGGTAAAATGATACGAGTAAACACTTCACAATAAAGCTATCCCAAATTCAATAACTATGAATTATTTAAACTTCCAATCCTCAAATAAGCAATTTCTTCAAGATAATCCTACTATGCTACCAAAAAAAATTGCTATGTAAACTATCATGTACCAGACTCTATTTTGGCTAGATAATGGATGTCAACAATTGCATTCAACAGAACCTTAAAAAGACTTGACAATTTATGATTGAAATACCACGGAGATTCACTTTAAAGATAAAAGATGTTATTCTGGTCCTATCAAAATACCAAAGATTTTCTAAACCCTCTTGACTATTGAATCGTTCAATGGCTTGACTACATGTAGAGGCTCTCTTACAACAATCTCAATAGCAGTTCTTATACATTGCACAATAATAAAATTCACTATTAAAATGCTCTTAAGGCTTTCAAACACAAGCTCTTGTATGGCAAAATTTCAATAGAAACTTCCTATCATGCAACAAGAACAATAAGAGCAATCTAAAAATTCCAAAATTACTTGCCAAGCATGATACTATCTAAACCACTAGCTAAACAATTTAAACAAAAATAGAATTAAAAAAAAAGCATAACGCACAGGACTATGACAAAGAGGTTGAAATGTTGTCTTTAACAAGTCATCTTACAAGCAATCTTTCACAATGTCTTCTTTACAAATGCTCTTCATCCCCCCCCACCCCGCAACCCTTCCTACTAAGACCCTTGAAGCCTTTTTATAGGGTCTCATAGGTAATTAGATATTATAAAATATCTTGGGTAACTTCTTTTCCAAGTAAGGAAGTTATAACTTGCCCAACAAGTTAGGAGATATTACTTGCCCAACAAGTTAGGAAGTTATAACTTATACATGAAGTTAGGAGAAAATCATGCTAACATTGGCATGTGTCTTTACAAATATTTCTTTCATAAGAAGTCACAACCTATATACTAATTTTAGGAAATAAAGCTAAGATCTCTATCTTCTTTAATCCATTTAACCTTAGTCCAAGATCAAGTTTCTCAAACACCATGATGGCCATTGCAATAAGCGCTCCATACAATTGTCATTTTATTTTTGTTGCATGTGAAAAAATATGCTAAAATTATTTTTAGACACCAAACCATATGAAATTGGAACTTTATTTTGTTACTTCGATTTCATGCGTTCAGGTTTTGTTCTTGCTTTCAGCGATGATGGTTTTTTTTAGAATAACCCATAACCATGATTCATCGGCTATATAATCTCCTGGTTGGTTTGATACTGAGCTCAAATTCTAAGTCCCTACAACCGATCTCCTGGCTACGTCCACGATCATCCGTATCTGCTGTAGAAGAAATGTCATTCAGCTAATTCAGTTGTGCACCTATCTCACTGTGTCTTCATGTCTCTGTAGCTGCACTTGATGGATTGGTAATGATGATGACGGACGTGTTGGCGTCGGGTGCTGCTATTTTGAGTCCAGCACAAGAGTTCCACTCAGCATGGCTTATATCATGGTGAAATCCAATCTCTGCAGCCGCATTGTTGGGTTTATAAATACATCCAAAGTAATCATGATGTAAAAGCTGTGAAACTTCTATGTATTCAGGAATAACTTGAGCACCTCAAAAACCAGCAGGTGACCCTTGTCCTACACAAGCCGCTCGACGAGTCCAATAACAAGCTTTGCATCATTAGCAATTCCGTACTTTCACCGGAATGCTATTTCAACTACAAGATCTAGCGTAAACAATGCCTCATTGATGTCATTAGCGATAATGTGAACAACGCGCTACGGTAGCATGTACACCGTGCGCAAAACTTCTCCCACAACATCACTTGTGGCCACATGGTGAGCGTAGTTGGGTAAAAACTTGATCTCGTCGATTAGCCTTTGCGCCCCATCAGTTATGGCAAGTTGAAGGTTGCGAGATCATGCCTCGTCAAGGGCCTTGGTTAGGTCCTGCACAATGTACAAGTGGATCAGCTCATAAGCGATGCCATGCTATGAAGCCACCACTGTTGGCATGCCTTTCACTCTCCTGTGCAGCAGATTTGAACCCTTACAAACGAAGGAAAGGGCGATCATATCTATCCTATTAGGCATACCCCACTGAAAAATATCTTCTTTAGCCTTCTCTATAAGAGTTGGCAGATCAACCACAACACCTGGGAGGTTAACATTCTTTCTCTCCCCAAGAATAGTCGTGTTTCATGGGATTCTGAGTTTTGTATTTTATATGAAAAGTGCTCAACACAAAGCATTTTCTTTAAGAAAAATTTGATGATTTATGTTCACCATCAATACTATTTTGGCTAAGAATATGATTTTTCTGCATTTTTTATGAAATTCTTGAGAGAAAAAGATGCTTGATTAGGAAAGGTATGTGCAGTTTTAATTCAAAGCATGTGCAGAGTCAAGTCAAGAAAATCATTGAACGCACTCCTCCCTGAGGTGAGGTCTCATCAATTTTCTTTAAAAAAAATGATGATTTGTGTTGGCTAAGAATCTGATTTTCTGCATTTCTTATGAAAAGTGGTTAGTCCAATGTGTTTTCCCTGAGTTTTCTAAACAAAATTGACAAAGAAAAAGCTTGACTAGGGAAAGTATATGCAGTTTTATTCAACACATGTATTAGAGAGTCTAGAGTCCAATCTGTTCCATTCCAGTGAATTAATTACCCATTCCATCCATCCTCATGGATGCGTTGGCGCACAGCTATCATTGCTCCACAAATTTTCACAATTCTAAACATTTTTAGAATCCAACGCCATGTTGTGTTCAAACTCTTCAATTGCATAACTAAATGCTTCTTTGATAAAAATTGCTAATAATATATCAATGAGTACATGATTTGTATAATGGATATAATAGCTTTTGTCTAACCATTTTTCTTTCTTTTTTAAATTAGATGCTATTTCTCTTTTTCTACAAATTGAAATTCTTGCCACTTCTCCAACTATGAATAAGTGAGTACTAAAAACTGCAAAAACCTTTAATCAATTTTATCATGCCAACCTCTTCCATGAAATGGCCAAAATGTGCCAACATTTCTGCCCCCTTTAAACCCCATTTTAAAATTGAACTGTACTTAAAACTTTTATTGAACTTTTTACAGCTGAAAAGATAAATCTTTTTGGAGGAAAATTCCGATCAGACATAAGGTTTGGTGGTATAAAAACCTCATTCCTAAAAAAACAAACAAACTATACATTATCAAGTTCTTTATTCATGGACTATTCTTGAGATGGAAAGAGAATGGTGAGGGTTACCCTGGTAGAAATCCTCATATCTCTAACCTTCTCATAAGCAATTCTGAAGTGATGAATGTTGTTCTATTATTTTCTGGCTTGCTAGAGCTTTCAACTTGATCTTCTTGAGCTTTTTCTTCAGCAATCCTCTCATCTTCTTTCTTAGATGAATTCTTATTTTTTCCCAATTATGTCCTTCTTCTTCTTCTTGGGACACAAAGGCTTCTTCCCATGAATCTTCATTAATTAGTTCTTTCTCCCTTTCCTCTTTTTGGGTGCAATTTCGATACTATCCTCAAACATTTGATTCTATTTCTAAACCTCCTATGAGGAATGAGAATTCCTCAGGCAACCAAGCCATGAAAGGGAATTCTTTAGGTGCTCCACATGCTCTAGCTTTCAAGTAAGCCTTTAACACATGTTCTGGGCACCATCCCATCACATAAGGAATGAAAGGCTTCCTCATTATTCTCCCAAAATCCATCTTCTCTTTCAAATTAGCTGTCTTCTCACTTTCTCTACTCAACTTGAATTGGAAAATGAGGAAATCCTAGGCAACCCAATCCTCTTTTTATAGTAGTTAGAAATTTAAAATTCCCTCCAAGAGTCTTCAACCAATTTTCTCTCTTTTTGCACATTCTAACCACTTGTCAAAATCTTCACTTAATTGAGACAACTTTCCACTAAGTGGTTGATTAATCACCTCTTCCACTTGTCACACTTGTAGGAATTAAATTATTAAACTATTTTCTAATTTAAATAAATTTATCCTAAATAAATTTACTATTATAATATACTATCTACTTATCTAACTATATACCAATAGCATAATTAAACATAATAATTAATACTATACTCCTAGTAATATTATATCTAATAGTATATACATATATTACTTTGTGTAAGGATATCTTCAAGCTGTATGCAATTGTCCAAAATAATGTATTATATGCAAAACATTATATGGAAATTACAATTCCATGTCATTCAAAGTTGATAATTTGTAAGTATCCTTTGAAAATTTCTTTGTAATTTAAAATGGACCAATCCACGTCGGTGTAAACTTATTCAGTTTCTTCATATTTCATAATAGGACAAGGTCCCCTATCTTGAAAGTTCTTTTCAGAGCTTTCCTATCAAACCATCTTTTAACTTAAGAGGTATTCTGTAACAAATTATCCCTTGCTTTATCTACTTTAGCTTCTATTTTAATAAGCAAAGTCATGAAACTTCTATTTTTATCAGTTTTTTCACTATATCTTTGTACAAATTCAAAAGCTGAGCTTACAATCTTATTTGTAATTCTTGCTAGCAAACCATAATCTAAGTTATACGGTGATGTCCTAATAGCTCTCTTGAATCTAATTCACTCTGACCATAACGTGGATTATAGGTAATTTATCCAATTTTCTGGATTCCCATCCATCGATTTTTTGATATAAGTGATAAGCTTTTTATTGGTGGATTTTGCTAGGCCATTTCCTTGAGGATAATAGTTTGATGAGGAAAATATGAAAATAGATTTTTCTAATCCCCATTTGATAAACTCTTCAGATTTGAAGGCGGGTCCATTGTCTAACACTAACACTTTGGGTAAAGCAAATCTACTTAGAATTTGGTCTTCTAGAAACTTAATCACATTTGATGCTGAAGTTCCTTTTAGAGCCTTTGCTTCAGACCATTTAGTGAAATAATCAGTAGCTGTGAAAATAAACTTATGTCCAGCTCTTGAAGGAGTAATTGTACCAGTGAAATCCAAATCCCATTGCTGAAATGGTCTATCTACAACTACTGGTTTTAAAGGGGCTCTAGCCTTTTTAATTTTGGGCCCATGAATTTGACATTTATAGCATTTTTGAATCTTTGAACTAATGTCTTAATACATGGAAGGCCAGTAATATCCATATCGAAGTATATGTTGCATAGTCGACTTCGGGGATTCATAAAATAAATTCAAATGATCATGAAATTGTTCCAAAATGAAACTAATTTGATCATTATGAACACATTCCAGTAAAACCCCTCGAAAATCTTTTCTACATAATATACCATCTTTAACAACGAATCTTTGTGCTCTTTTGAAGAAAGCTCTCTTTTTACTTGTAGTTAAATTATTTGGGATTTTCCTTATATTAAGAAATTTGAGAATTTCATCATGCTAATTCTCTTCATGGGTGTCAAGTGTACATACTTCATTTTCTCTAGCCATTAACTTGGCTAATCCCATTCCCTTAATTATTTTGCATATTTTCAATAAAAATCTGAAACTTTGCAACTTTATAAGCCATTTTCTTTTTTTTAATCCAATCTGATTTTGGGCTAGGAATCGCTTGACCGCAGGTTCAATTAGTATAATGTGGACTAATGAACTTTCCAAATAATATTTAATATGCTGAAGTGCTTTGATGAATGCAAATGCTTATTTCTCTCAGTTTGAATAATTTAATTCTGAACCTTTTAAATGATACCCAAAAAATCCAATTGGTTCATCTTGACCTTCATCATTTTTTTGTGTTAAAACAGCAGCGATAGAATCATTCAAAGCAAAAGAATATAACCAAAAATCTTCTTTAAGCTTAGGCTTCACCAAATATGGAGCCTCTTGTATAGCAATTTTAATTTCTGATAAAGCTCTCTCTGATTCTAGTGTTTTCTCTACTTGGACATCCTTTTTTAGCATATGCATCAAAGGCTTGGTAATTTCAGTAAACCTGGGGATCAACTTTTTCACAAAGTTTATCTTCCCAAAGAAAGATCTAAGAGATTTCTTACTTATGGAATGTTCAATATTTTGTACTGCTTGGATTTTGAAATTTTCTATGGCAATTCCTTCTTGACATATCACATGGCCTAATAAGCTTCCAAATTTAACCCCAAAGATACACTTCTTAGGATTTAATGAAATACCAAACTCACGACATCTGTTGAAAATTTGCTGGAGATGATTAATATGATCTTTTTTTTTTGAGAATATTGTAATATCATCCAAATAAACCACCATGAATTTGCCTAATAAATCCTTAAATGCTAAATCCATTACTCTTTGGAAAGTAGCTCTAGCATTTGACAATCCAAATGGCATTCTTTGGTAAGCAAAAGTTCCCCATTTGGTGATAAATGCTATTTTGTATCTATCATTCTTATCTACCATGATTTGATTATAACCTGAGAAACCATCTAAGAAAGAATATACTTGACAACCCAAGACTTTAATCAGCATCTCATCAATTCTTGGAAGTGGATACTTATCCTTTTTTGAGGCATCATTTAGATTTCTAAAGTCTACACAAAGCCTTATATCATCATTTTGCTTTCTCATTAGAACAAGGTTAGCAAGCCATGTCAAATATCGTACTGGATATATGATTCGTGCTTGTAACAACTTCTTGATCTCGGCTTCCATAGCTAGTTCAAATGATGAATTAAATTTTCTTTGTTTTTGCTTGACTATTTTACAACCTTCTATTAAAGGAATTTTATGTGTCATCACATCTATTCTAAAAGCTTTAAGATCATTATAAGACCAAGAAAAATTGTCCAAATTATTTCTTAGACATGTTAATAAGTTTTGCTTGAAACTCGAATCTCTTCCCTTTGTAACATTCAACATCTTTGGCATCCTGTCTAATCCAAAATTCACTACCTCGAAAGCTTGACTATGTGGGTTTTGTATATCCTTTCCAGTAAGTAAATTTTTCTTGAACTCATGTTCCAAGTCAATCATCCTTTTTGGAATGAAATTAGCTTTGGAGTTTGATGACGTTTCAAGTATCACTTGACCTTCAAATTCTTGTTTGTTTTTCATAAATCTTAGTACTTGGTCATCATCTTCAAATACTTGTAAATGTATTATATTATCTGGTATTGATGACTGATTTTCTTCTTCAATCATTACATCTTTGTAACTTTCTATTATTTTCATATCCAATGTTGAAGCTGCCTTTGCCAAATCATCTGCTATAAGATTCTCTGCTCTGTTTATAAGCTCTATTCAGCAATGTTGAAACTGATCTAACATCTTACAAACAAGTTGATTATAAGGTCTTAAGAATGAGCTCTTTACTACACAGTTACCCTTTACTTGTTCACAAACTAATCTTGAGTCTCCTTTTATAGTGATTACTCTGATCTTTTTTTCTAGAGCTATTGTTATACCAATACATAAAGCTTTATACTCAGTTTTGTTATTAGTACAAGGGAAAGATAGATGAATTTCTTTAAGAATTTCAAATGAATCATTTTTGAATAGAACTATACCGACTCCTACACCTTTCGAATTACATGAACCATCAAAGTATAACTCCCATTTATCCTCATTCTTTGAGTGTTCTTTTTCAGAACTATAATTTTCTTAGAGTGTACAAATTTTGTTTTCAACACCTCCTTTTTCAACGATTTTACTTTTTCCATTTGAAGTAATGTTATCAATCATCAAAGGTTCACTATAGATGTATATTTGATTTGGTTCTCCTTTCTAAGGTAGCCACATGTGAGAATAATCTGTTGATATGTAACCTGAAAAATTCTTACTCCAACTTCTACTCAATAAGAGACTATGCAAATCAGGTATATCTGCCACTTAAATAGTTACTCTACTTTTGACACAGGGTTCAGAAGCAATTTCCAATAGAACATTTGGTAATTGACCCACAATCTTCACTCTACTTTTATCCACTTGAACAAACTTTTTATTTGATTTTTCAAGAATCAAACCAAATTTCTTACACATAGACAATGGCATTATAGTAGACGTAGTTCCAAAATTAATCAAATAATTGTGTAAGTATTTATCCTTTAATTTCATTGTCAAAAGAAAAGTAGGAGCTTCTTTATTAGGAATACAATCATACGAGGTCTTTAATTTCTCATCATTATTAGATACCTAACTTAACTCTGATTCTCTAACTCTCCTTTTACCTTTAATGAACTCTAAAGCCTTTATTTGCTTATCTCCTATTTGAAGAAACTGATAAAAGCTAATATTGGCCTTGACATGTTTAAGGTCTTCAATCAAATCATACTCTCCATCATCAATAAAGCTTGGTTTCTTTATCCATTTATTAAAAGACTGATTTGGAGTGCTTTGGTCTACTTGATTGTCTTTAACGTTCTTCTTATCTCTTCTATTTGGCTCAAAATCTTTTCTCTTAGTAGATGGATTAGTAATAACATTTGCGGGTCTAGAAGTAGTTAATCTTTCTTTTGATCGAAGACTATATCCATTTTCCTCATTATTATTACATTCTTCATCTGAAGACATATCTTCTTCAGAACTTGATAGAGAAGAAGTATCACTAGATCCATTGCTAGAAGATTTACTTGCATAATGAACACTAGATAACTCATGATCAAATTCAATATCAAGAATGTTGGACACAATTAGGTCACTTTCATCCTCATCTTCTGCTAGCTTAGTGTCTTGATGTTTATGCTTTCTATTTTTCCTTTCTTCCTTGATATTAACTCTTGCCAAGGCTTTTTTAAGCTTCACTATATTGTTAGACATATCTCTCATTAATTGTCTTTTTTTAGATTCTACTCTTTTATGTTCTTGCTCTATCTTAACATGAGATGGACCTGGTAAAGCTTTAAATTGAGTAAAATCTTGCATAGGAATCATAACTCTTTATTCTCTTTTTTGATTTGCAATATTTTCTTCAAGATTCAAGTTCAACTATTTTTTTTAATTGTATAGCTTCACTAAAGTAGTCATTTAGTGTAGTTAAGTTTGGAGTTCTCCTTAACCAAATTGAAATGTTGAGGTTGACAGCCTGAAGATAAGTTTCTTTAACATTTCTTCTGATGGCCTATATTGTCTTTGAAAGAGTCCACAAATTCGTTGAAACTTGATGTTAAAATCTCTAAATGACTGTTTAACTCCTTGCTTAGCTTGTACTAGCCCACAGTATAGTTGTTGTTGATCTAATTGATTATCAAACTAGGCTAAGAAAAGATTCTTCATGTCATCCCAACTTGTAATACTATTATTTGGTAAGTTCGAATACCAAATTTGAGCTATATCCTTTAAATTTGATACAAACAACCTACAAGCTTGATCTTGATGTTGAATATTTGTATGAGGTAAATCTAACTCAAACATGTGAATATATTCTTCAGCTAAATAAGCTTTCCCAGGAATGAAAGGCTCAGCCAAATATTTGTAAACTACCTTAGGAATATCATTGTAATTTTGAAATCCTAATGGTGTAACTCGTTGCCAAGGATTTGCCATCCTATTCCTTTGGATAGTTGAACTCTTAGACTTTCTAGATCTTCTCTTATAAATCGATAAAATAGATATAATGGGTAACCTTCTTGATCTTCTATTTTTCACTCCACTACTTGTTCCCAATTCAAAAACTTTCTTTTGTTATTTTTCTGATGAAGAATCAATCTTAGAATCAAGAATATCTTTTGAAACTTTTGAATTTTCCAAACTATCAATCTCCTTGGTCATGAACTAAAAATAGTATTTAATTTCTTAAGCCTTTATAGTAACAAAGAATGGTTGATGTGCTAAAATTATAAGGCTTATGAACTTAGAGGCTAAATTTTCAGCTCTCCTTCTAGCATCAAAAGAACTGTTGGCGACTGTTTGGGACACGACCGCCAACGAGTGTCCTCAAACAGGATTTAGGTGCTTGCTAGTCTCTGGCAACACCAAGGCCTAGATACCTCTAAATAGACTCAGTAGTTAATGTGAGTATGTGTGTGTGTTGTTGTGGTGTGCTGTTGTGAAAAATGAAATGATTGGGTTATGTGTAAAACTATAAATGACTTATCTTAAAGAGATTCAACCAACATTGCAAAGTACTGTGAGTTGTTGAGAGTTCCTATTCTATTCAATTGCCTAGTCTATGTAGTCCTTATAATACCTACTTGTAACAAATAAAGTTTTGCAAAAACATTTGAGCACAACTCTGTGAATCTACTTCTAATTTTCCCTAGAGAAAGAGATAGTTCCACAAGAAAACTAAAAAGAGAGCGAGATTCAATGGACATAGAAAGAAGAGAAAAAGAAAGTAGATTTGTGTAAAGATCACAAAATTTTAAACAAGGTAAAATGATACAACTAAAAACCTCGCAATAAAGCTATCCCAAATTCAATAACTACGAATTGTTTAAACTTCCAAGGCTCAAATAAGCAATTTCTTGAAAACAATCCTACTATGCTACCAAAAAAATTGTTGTGTAAACTATCACGTACCAGACTCTATTTTGGCTAGATAATGGATGTCAACAATTACATTCAATAGAACCTTAAAAAAACTTGACAATTTATGATTGAAATACCAAGAAGATTCACTTTAAAGATAAAAGATGTTATTCTGGTCCTCTCAAAATACCAAAGATTTTCTGAACCCTCTTGACTATTGAATCATTCAACAGCTTAACTACATGCAGAGGCTCTCTTACAACAATCTCAATAGCGGTTCTTATACATTGCACAATAATAAAATTCACTACTAAAATTCTCTTAAAGCTTTCAAACACAAGCTCTTGTATGGCAAAATTTTAATAGGAATTTCCTATCATGCAACGAGAACAATAAGAGCAATCTAAAAATTCCAAAATTACTTGTCAAGCATGATACTATCTAAACCACTAGCTAAACAGTTTAAACAGAAATAGAATTAAAAAAAAGCATAACTCACAGAACTATGACAAAGAGGCTGAAATGTTGTGTTTAACAAGTCATCTTACAAGCAATCTTTCACAATGTCTTCTTTACAAATGCTCTCCCCCGTCCACCCCCTTCCTACCAAGACCCTTGAAGCCTTTTTATAGGGTCTCATAGGTAGTTAGATATTATAAAATATCTTGGGTAACTTCTTTTCCAAGTAAGGAAGTTATAACTTGCCCAACAAGTTAGGAGATATTACTTGCCCAACAAGTTAGGAAGTTATAACTTATACATGAAGTTAGGAGAAAATCATGCTAACATTGGCATGTGTCTTTACAAATATTTCTTTCATAAGAAGTCACAACCTATATACTAATTTTAGGAAATAAAGCCAATATCTCTGTCTTGTTTAATCCATTTAACCTTAGTCCAAGATCAAGTTTCTCAAACACCATGATGGTCATTGCAATAAGCGCTCCATACAATTGTCATTTTATTTTTGTTGCATGTGAGAAAATATGCTAAAATTATTTTTAGCCAACAAACCATATGAAATTGGAACTTTATTTTGTTACTTCGATTTCACACGTTTAGGTTTTCTTCTTGCTTTCAGTGATGATGATTTTCTTCAGAATAAGCCATAACCACGATTCATCGGCTAAATAATCTCCTGGTTGGTTTGATACTAAGCTCAGATACTAAGTCCCTACAACTGATCTCCTGGCTACGTCCACGATCCTCCGTATCTGCCGTAGAAGAAATGTCATTCAGCTAATTCAGTTGTGCACCTGTCTCGCTGTGTCTTCGTGATTTTGTAGACGCACTTGATGGATTGGTAATGATGATGACGAACGCGTTGGCATCGAGTGCTGCTATGTTTGGTAATGTTGCCGAATCTTGAGGCCAGCACAAGAGTTCTGCTCAACATGGCTTCTATCATGGTGAAATCCAATCTCTGCAGCCACATTGTTGGGTTCAGAAATACATCCAAAGCATTGAAGAATTTTCCCAGCTCTCTTTCGCTCAACTAGCCGAGCACCTTCACTGCCACAGATAGCCCTTGGAAACTGGTATCCCAAGGACCATCACCAACAATCATGACGTATTTGCCACGAAACTTCTGCGCATTCAACAATAACTTGAGCACCTCAAAAACTAGCAAGTGACCCTTGTCCTACACAAGCCACCCAGTGAGTCCAATAACAAGCTTTACATCATTAGCAACTCTGTACTTTTGTTGGAATGTTATTCCGACTACAAGATCCGGTGCAAATAGTACCTCATTGATGCCATTAGCGATAATGTAAATAGCGCACTGTGGCAACATGTACACTGTGTGTAGAACTTCTCCCATAGTGCCACTTATGGCCACATGGTGAGCGTAGTTGGGGGAAAACTTGACCTCGTCGATTACCCTTTGCACCTTGTCAGTTATGGCAAGTTGAAGGTTGCGAGATCATGCCTTGTCAAGGGTGCTGGCCAAGTCCTACACAATGTACGAGTGGATCAGCTCATAAGCGACGCCATGCTACGAAGCCATCACCGCTGGCATGCCTTTCACTCTCCTATGCAGCAGATCTGAACCCTTATGAACGAAGGAAAGGACGATCATATCTATCTTGTTAGGCACATTCCACTGAAAAATATCTTCTTTATTCTTCTCTATAAGAGTTGGCAGATCAACCATAACACCTAGGAGGTTAACGTTCTTTCTCTCCCCAAGAACAGTTGTGTTTCACGGGATTCTGAGTTCTGTATTCCGTATGAAAAGTTCTCAACACAAAGCGTTGTCTTTTCGAAAAACTCGATTATTTATGTTCACCATGAATACTATTTTGGCTGAGAATCTAATTTTTCTGCATTTCTTATGAAATTCTTGAGAGAAAAAGATGCTTGATTAGGAAAGGTATGTGCAGTTTTAATTCAAAGCATGTGCAGAGTCAAGTCAAGAAAATCATTGAGCATGCTCCTCCCTAAGGTGAGTTCTCATCAATTTTCTTTAAAAAAAACAATGATTTGTGTTGGCTGAGAATCTAATTTTCTGCATTTCTTATGTAAAAATGATCAGTCCAACGCTTTTTTCCTGAGTTTTGTAAACAAAATTGACGGAGAAAAAGCTTGACCAGGGAAAGTATATGAGGTTTTATTCAACGCATGTGTTAGAGAGTCTAAAGTCCAGTCCGTTCCATTCCAGTGAATTAATTACCCATTCCATCCATCCTCATGGATGCGTTGGTGCACAGCTATCATTGCTCCACAAATTTTCACAATTCTAGACATTTTTGGAATCCAACACCACATTGTGTTCAAACTCTTCAAGCGCATACCTAAATGCTTCTTTGGTAAAAAGTGCTAATAATATATCGATGAGTACATGATTTGTATAATGGATATAATAGCCTTTCTCTAACCATTTTTCTTTCTTTTTTAAATTAGATGCTATTTCTCTTTTTCTACAAACTGAAATTCTTGCCACTTCTCCAACTATGAATAAGAGAGTACTAAAAACTGCAAAAACCTTTAATCAATTTTATGACGCCAACCTGTTCCATAAAATGGCCAAAATGTGCGAACACTTTGACTTCTCTATGATCCTTGCTACTTCATGTGGTTATATCATTACTCATTGTTTAATTTTGATAGAAGCCTATTCTCTAATAAAGTTGTTACCTTGCTATGCAACTGAAAAGACATGTTACCAGCGCCTAAATATAGTCCTCTGGTAAGGACAAAATAATAATAAATTAATTTACATAAGAAAAATATTCTTGGAAAACCACTTGAAAGACATGGACCAATGCTTGAAGGTAGGCTTATTTTATGAATTTCAAGGTGTCTTAAACTAGTTTCATCATGTGATTAGAAAGATATGTTACCCATGCATGAAGGTAAATTGCTGATGGGATTAGCATTGGCTAAGGGGCTAGAAAGAGATGCATCCATGCCTAAAGCTACCCCTCTAACCAATGGTCAAGTTTTCAAACCTAATGCTATAAGTAATTAATTAATTTAATAATTACTTTCCTAATTTCTATTGTTGAGACATGGTATTTTCATGTGGTTTTCGTTGGTCTCATGAAGATGAGTTTAGGCTAACACAATGTGATGTCACTAGTAAAGTAATGAAGTTGGTTTGAAACCTAGATAGATACAAATGATTATCATTCTAACCATAATCAACACAAGAACATATGTGAACATTGTTGATGAGTCATGGTCTGTTAGGCTCAGTTATCAGAGCCCTGTTATTGGAGCCCTACTATTTGATGAATTCTAATATCAAAGCCCTGTTATCTGATGAGTCTCGATATTGGATCCCTATTATCGAACCCCCAATATTGGGGCTACGTTAACTAGGGGGCCCCATCAATGCATCCACCCATGCATTGACGTGGCCCTGTTTACGCAAAGTCTATTTTTAGCCTATAAATAAGTGTGCTTCCGCCACACTTAGGTATCTTTCAAGTAGTTATAGCGAAGCCCTTGCAGTTTGTTTTCATAGGAGTTAGACTATTTTCCCAAGTGCATGCTAGCAGTGTGATGCTTGTAATTGTACAGAATCTTTATTCGAGTGTTACGTACTTGGACGTGAAAATGATCGAAAATAAAGATTGAGATTGCTTCATCATTACAGCATTCACTTAGTTTTAATTGTTTAATTGTTATTTTTATTGTTATTTATTATTTTCTTAATTAATATTTCTTTACCATCATTTACTATTCTTATTGATAACTGCAGAATGAGTACAACTTAATCACGAACATTTAAGTGTGACTACTTGGTAACCCAATAGTATACCTAGGATCTACGCTTGGTAATCCCAGTAGTAGTCATGCACAAGGTCCAAGATGTGTACGGATGATTAAGGAATGGATGCTCATCACACTTAGGATAGCTTAGACTTCATTTCTTATTACTTATTGGTTTAATCAAGATTATTTTTCATTGTCTCTAGGAGTAGCACTAGTTAGGATCACATCATACGCTTCGCTCTGGACTAAACCATATGTGACAAAGCAAATACTAGTCTAGGTGGGAAGATAGTGAACTGCGATCAATGTGTAACTATCTAAATACCACAACTAGCCTATCCACGGAGTTCAACTGGATCATGCGTGAACACTCATATTCGTATGGTTGAGTGTAGGGGTACCTCATCACTCATCATTGGCGCCGTTGCCGAGGATGGTGCTAGTTATCTAGATTAGTTATATCATACAAGATCGCTGTAACAAGTATTAACGATATATCCTTTAGAAAATAAATTAAATTCAAGTCAATTAATTCACACACAATTCACAACAATGTATCTCTCACAAGACTATGACAACGCAACAACTAGTATGGCAACTCATTGGAGAACCAAAAAATTATATGATAATGAAGATGAAGTTTGGAGTACCCAATTTGATGTAGGGGTCTCCTATGAGGATCAACACAAATAACATCGTCCCGACTCACAACTGCATAACATACCTAGTGACGATTAACACCTACTAGCCACTAGAAGCTTAACAGAAATACAAGAGGCTATTCAAATACCCCACAGGCATCGTAAGGAAATCCATCTACCCAAGCTTGACTTAAACAACTTTCCTAAGTTTTCAGGAGGCTATGATTTAGATCCCCAACATCATCTACAAGCCTTCCATGATTCCTTTGCATGGAATGACATTGATAATGGATGGAAAAAACTTAAGCTCTTTCCTCTGACACTCATTGGCCAAGAAAAAGTATGGTATAGGTCGTTAAAACCAAAATCAATTCGACGTTGGTCGACAATGGTAGAACTTTTCAATGAAAGATATCAAACCTATGCGAGAGTGTCAACCTTAAGAAGACAAAACCAAGAATGGAAACAAGTGCAACATGAACCCTTGGATATGGCCTTAGAAAGATATTATGCATTGTTAAACAACTGCCCAGGCCATGGGTTCTCCGAGGAAAGACTAATGTACCATATCATAAATGGGCTTCATAATTATACAAGGGAGATCCTAGGGATGTACGCCCTAGGTCAACTATATGAGCTATGAACCCAACAATTCCAAGAGCTTATTAAGTAGGTAGCAAAAGAAGAAGGAGAAAAAGCCAAATGGGAGAATGTTGAAAGTTCTCAACAGGATCAAAATCTCAACTTAACCAGGGTCCATGATCATGAAGAGGAGAAATCAACTCACTTCAAGGAAGGGGAATCATCTTTGCCAATCCTACAATCACTAGATGAAATTGAGGCAAAGATCAATAAGATGATGAACTGGGTACATGAGAGCTGTGGAGAATATGCCAACATTATTAGAGGAAGAACTATGCTAAATCGAGAAATAGGATAGGACATCATGCAACAATCGAAACAAAGGGTAGAAGATAATAAGAATAAATGCTCAATTATCAATTTCACATATCAATGTAATATTTGTCTATATGATCACCCCAAAGGCCAATGTCTAGTTTTGTCACATTTACATGAGCATTAGGGAGGAATGTTACATCCAGATTTTGTACAAAAATATCAGGTTCAACCACAGTGGCAAAAACCTCAGTCATGGGGGAGGCCACCGCCAACTAGACCATACCCTTTGTATGTTCCAACACCAAATGCTTATTATGTTCAACACCCTATTTCTCCAATGGGATCAGCATCCTCTACCTCACCTCATTGTTATCATTCTCCCGAGTACTATCCACCCATGTCCTCTCCAACAAAATCACCACCTCATATGCCTTACACTTCTCCTCAACCTCAATATTCTCATACTTCACCCTCTTCTACATCGCCACCAGTTATGCTAGAAGGCATTACACCATAGCACCAACCCATGAACGTTACTTTTGTTGCTACTGTCAATAGTAGTGGGAACCCTCCACAACATCAAAAGCATCCTTTCTTTAGGCAGGACCATAGAAAGAGACAGCATAGTTTCGAAACCACTGCATCCTCTAACTTAGCACAAGTTCAACACTGTGATGCACCTGCCTCCTCAAACTCAATGCCTTCTATTACTCTATTTGGGCCACCAATCAACACTCCAACAACCATGTGGCCCAATGAATATTGCCACATGGGGAGACATGTTGATCCTTGCATATCATCTTACAGTTGCAAGTACCATAGTGGGTCAAATCCTTATAAATTAACCACATCTTATAACTTGCCCCACTATGTCAACTCTAATCAAGTGTGTGAACCCCAATGGGGTAAGTATGACTAGGTCCCAATATTTTCAACATTCAAGGATCCCCACCTTCCATTTATTAATTCTAGCCATGCTCAACTGTATAGTTATGGGGGGTATCCTCCATTTTAACAACACAAAATTAATAAATGTTTTTCTGTTTCTTTAATTTTTCAACTTTTTGTTTTCCAATTTTTCACCTTTTAATTTATTGTTTTATCTTTTTTTCTTTTTATCTTTTTATCTTTTTATGAGTAATCTCATCTATGAATAAAACACTCATGTGGCTTGTTGGTTGAGGTGTTGGTTTATGCTATCAAGTCTCAGGTGATTAATTATTTGGACAGCGAACCCACCACATCCACCCAACCATTCCATTAATAAGAGGTTGTACCTTGGGTATGATGATATTCTTGACATCATTAAAACTTAAAGTAATTTTGTGCTCATTATGCCCAGAGCGAAGAAGGATGGACTAAGATGGAATGGCCAAGGTGTGACATCAAGGGGACTTGTGGATTCTCTTTGGTGACATCTGTAGGTGCTATCATGCAACTTGGTTGTACTAAGGTCCTTGTAGATCTAAAGGAAAATGGGAGTAAAGGTATTAAAGGCACCCAATAAAGAACTTAATGCTATTCTAGGGGGTCCCATTGGAAAGACATGCATCCATGCCTGAAGGTAGGCAGCTTCTCTAGATTAAACATTCAAAAAAAAAGAGCAAGAAGAGTGTGCCAAAGCAGCCATATAGAAAAAAAAAGAGAAGAAGAAAAAGAAAACATCAAGATCAAAGTGCCGCAAAGCAATTCTGAATCACTCCTCCCTTGAACAAAATGCCAAGTGATCGTACACCTTGCTATCATGATGCTCTTATTGTTGTCTATCATTGGGAAAAAACAATGCGATGTCATTAATCGAAGGAATGGACTTAATCTTGATTTTGGAGTGACGGGCTAATGACACATTAATCATGCCCTACACTCAAGATTCATTGTGCCCTGAGTCAGTTACCTCACATCGTAATCTCTGCAATCCCTTCTCCGATTCATCCCATCTCGTTGTTCATGTATTTGTGAGTCGTGTCTTGTGTAGCATTGAATTCATACCTCATCACGGTGGTATCTACATGTGTGTGTTTTGTTGCATCAATATAGATTACATTTAACCCTTCTAGTGCCTATAGACATTTTAAGGTGTGGTTACGCAAGGGCATTATAGGTTGGCACCTGCTTTGGGGAGGACCCACTTGCGTGACTTTTGTAATTTATACTTGTTGCACACCACTACATCATTTTATACCCTCCAAGTACTTCATTGCCAAATCTATTCTTTCCTTTATCATCATTTTATCAAACATTCCCCAAAACCATTACGTGTCCTTTAATGTGTCACCTAAACAAACCAGGCCCAACATTAAACTTTTAGGGCAACTTCCTTGAAACACTTTCTAACTCTAAAATCACACTAAGCAAAGAATTCAATAATTACTTAAGGCAATAAGTAAGGTATGAAATGATTGAACTTCTTTCAATAACCTTACTAACAATTGATCTTTGTGTGATTATAGATGGGTCTAAAAAGAGGACAACAAGGAGGACCTTCTCAAGGTGTAATTAAATGCCTAGGGGGAGGCAAAAGCCAAGGACCTCATGTAGAACATGTGGAGCAGGAGGCACAATCATTCATCATCCATCAAGGACCTCCTGTCACTGCACAAGCTGGCCAAGAAAAAGGAGGAGAGGTCAAGGCATGAGCCTATGAAGAGGAATGATGATTATTTGTGCCATGCATGTCAAGGCCAATCAAGTGTTCCTGCAGCTACCATGTCCATGGAAAGTGCTGACTCCATCACACATTGGAACATCATTATGTAAAACTCATAATTCGTGGATAGAAGAGAAGAAATGTCAGGTGCTTTTTCAATAGTATTAATCTCAAAAGCCTTCCGCATAGAACAAAGGAAAGGCACCCATAGAGGAGCCACCACTACCGAGAATCCCATGAGTTCCACAAGTTTTGTCTTTTGTGTTTGTGTCCAAATTTTTTTTAATCCTCCACTGTGACATGAATAAATTTATAGTCAGTCAATAATCCCATACCTATCCACTGTGTAATCAATTGAACTTGTTCCTTACTTTCTTTGACTCAAGGATGAGTTGTTATTTAGTCATGGGGGTATGATGAGTCATGGTCTGTCAAGCCTTGTTATCAGAGCCATGTTATCTAATGAGTTCCAATATTAGAGCCCTGTTATCTAATGAGTCCAAATATCAGAGCCTTGTTATTGGACCCCCAATATCAGGGCTACGTTAACTAGGCCACATATATGTGACCCCATCAACGCATCCACCCATGCATCGACGCAACCCCGTTTACGCAAAGTCTATTTTTAGCCTATAAATAAGTGTGCTTCCGCCACACTTACGTATCTTTCGAGTAGTGGTAACGAAGCCCTTGCAATTTGTTTTCATAGGAGTTAGACTATTTTCCCAAGTGCATGCCCGCAGTGTGATGCTTGTAATTGTACGGAATCTTTATTTAAGTGTGACGTACTTGGACGTGCACATGACCGAAAATAAAGATTGAGATTACTTCATCATTGTAACATTCACTTAGTTTTAATTGTTTAATTGTTATTGTTATTTATTATTTTCTTAGTTAATATTTCTTTACCATCATTTACTATTCTTGTTGATAACTGCAGAATCAGTATGACTTAATCACAAACATTTAAGTATGACTACTTGGTAACCCAGTAGCATAGCTAGGATCTATGCTTGGTAATCCCAATAGTAGTTGTGCATGAGGTCCAAGATGTGTACGGATGATTAAGGAACGGATGCTCATCACACTTAGGCTAGCTTAGACTTCATTTCTTATTACTTATTAGTTTAATCAAGATTATTTTTCATTATCTCTAGGAGTAGCACTAGTTAGGATCACATCATACGCCTCACTCTCGACTAAACCATACGTGACAAAGCAAATACTAGTCCAAGTGTAAATACAATGAACTACAATCAACGTGTAACTATCTAGATGCCACAACTAGCCTTTCCACTGAGTTTAACTGGATCGTGCATGAATGCTTGTATTCGTATGGTTGAGTGTAGGGGTACCTCGCCACTCATTAACTGTAAAGTACCTCAGATCTGAATCTCTACAATCCCTTCTCATTCCATTTCTACTTCACTACTATATATGATTATGTATTTGATAATTTTATTTAGTATAGTGTAGAATCTTGATAATAATAATTGTACGGGTGTGAAACATGCACTTAATTGACATTCAATCTCCAACATACCCATGGATATGTTATGAGGTTACTATATAAGTGCATTTAGGGTAGAAGTATGCTTTGGGGAGGATTCACTTGTATAACTCTTGGATATCTGGTCTATGCATCACCTCCACATATCAAAGTTGTTTAAGTACAATTCCATTAATTAATTGCATCCCCATTTTCCTCATTTTATCTATACTTTATAAAATATTAGTTTGCTATCGTGAATTATGATTTGTCAATCTATCTAACTAGCCATCCATATCTAATCACAATATTCTCATATTTTAACCCTTCTTTTTGTTCTCATTTAACCCTAATTAAAAATTGAAATTCCCATAAAATTTGATTGAATTTTGAGAATTTTTTTTAAAAAGTATTAGCTATAGCCCCCTCAACATTGTTACATCAATGCAATGGCCTATGTTAATGAAGCTTTGTCAATGCGTCAATAGCATTGACATAACACATAAATGCTATAAATAGCAACAACACTTTATTTTCCTAGGGAAGTTTTTATAGTTTCAAAAAGCCAACATCTTCCAAAATTTATATCTCATAAAGTAGACACCTAATTGAAGCCATTCAAAAACCTATGAGCTTCTAGAATCAAGCTATACATCATGGGGTGGAGATACCTATAATTTAAGATACTTTAAAAGTCCACATTTTGAATGACTAAGGTAGTGAATACTAAGTAATAATTTAAATAATAATAATTTAAGAAAAATTAGCTATCTTAGAACATCTAGGATGATAGACTATGATCACTTAGGGATGTTAATGTGAAGTTTTTAAAATTAAGCTAAAATACAATGATAATCAATGTTAATAATACTTAAAGAGAGAAATTAAGAACTAATAACCAATCATTCATGTGCTTATAGATGGTAGCTAAAAGAGTTTCAAAGATGGAAAATTCATTCCAAATGAAGGAAAATCAACCAAGAAAAAACACGAATAAATATGTGAGAACTAGAACTAGAACATGAAGCCACACACACAACTGAGCCCATTAGGGAACAACATGAAGTAGAATCTATCAGTCATATTTCCATAACAAAGATAATTAATCTAGGCAAGACAAAGTGCTTAGACTTAGGTCAATCCTAAAAGTCATATAGACAAAGGCCTACTTAAAGAAGATAATAATAAAGGAGCTTCAAAGTTCTATTCTACAAAAGTCAAGCTTTAAATCCTTTATTAGGTTCACACTTGGCGAATCATGTTTTGATTGGCTCTGATATCAAAGCCTTGACACCGGGTATTCAATATCAAAGCCCAAGACACGATGTCAAATATTTGATATCACGAGGTATATGCCAACCTATAAATATAACACTTGAGCTTACAATTTTGATATAGTGTTTCATAGTTTTTATCATAGTTTGTTTTCTCTAGAGTTAGAATATTTTCTGAGTACTCGCAGTAGACTCTGACTATGTATGGATCTTTGTTCAAGCACTGATGTACTTGAGCATAGCATTGAGAACAGATGCCCAGAAACATTTAACGTTTGGTAGCCCAACAATGCCATATGTGTTCAAGATGTGTCTAGAAAGTGGAAACAAGTACTTATGTTAAGCTAGCTAGGCAATAGATGAATTAGATCTTAAATTACTCTACCTTTCATTCTTACTCTCGGTGATTAAACTTATAAAATACAAAATGATAAAAATCATATGCCTCAATTGCACTTAACCATATATTTGTACCTCATGAGTGGAACTGAGAAGACAATAATCGTTCTAAACACCCATTTTGCTTCCTAGAGGAACTAATGCATTGGAGAACTATAGGTCCACAGAATTCGACCCGATCTCATGTGAACGCCTTAGTGATTCATATAGTTGGGTGTAGGGGTACCTCACCTCTCATCATTGGCACTGTTGCTAGGAATCTTCTGGTTATTTTGTGCGCTATCTAGGATTTAGTGAAAATTATTCAAATCGTTGGAACAAACCTTAGAGTCATATCACATCTCAAGATTACTACAATAATATTTAAAAGCAGAATGAAATTTTTATTTCTTAACATAAAATTTCTTCTTCTCATAGGAGCAATTCTCTGCCCAAGTCTAGCGATGTACATCCATTGATGCCTCAACAATACCAAGTGGTATATGCTCATCCTGATGCATATGTACTAAATTTCACCTTCATCCTACACCAAGATGAATAGCTATGATGGCATGAGATGGAGGGCAACATTGTGTTGCCACCCGATCGATCCATTCTTACAATGCTCCAACAAATGCTTATACGATGGGGTCTTCAAGGACTTCATGTTGAGTACATGGTGTAGGATAGTAATGCTAGGGATTATTATCACATTGAGGCATAACGTCTTAGGGATCACTAGTTAGAACAGCATTATGAGTCTATGAAGGGAAAAGGATTTAATGATTCCCCATTCTTGTTGTACCAAAAAGATGGTGGAGAGCGCTTCTCTAGGAGTTTTCCATTTAGTGAAATTCCTCTAACTTCAACGAAGGAGGCCAAAACAAGAACCTAAAATCCACAATTCACAATCCCGGTTCTGGCAAGAATGGATCCAATGACAAAGAAAGATCCAAAGAGGTAAGTCAAGGTAGGGATGCGAACAAGAAATAAGATCATGATAATGCTTGTGATCACCAAAGAGGTGGTAGCAAGTGCTGTGATGGTGCTAGTCCTCCTTGCTCTTCACCTTCTTCATCATCATCTTCTTTTGTTGGCTCTAATCGCAACTGTAGGAGGCACAACCATGATGAAGGTGATTGACAAGACCCAAATGATTGAAGGGACCATCGAGCATGGCAAGACCAAGGGTGCAGGCATTCAAGAGAGATGTGATTCCATGAATGAAGGGGTAGTAGAGGGAATTATAGGCACCAAAATCAAGGCCCCGATGAGCCTTTTCCTGATACTTGACTTGTCCAAGAAGGCATTATGTTGGGGCATCGAATCTCACAAGTAGGAATTAAGGTAGACCCTGAGAAAATAAGGGTCATCCAAGAAATAATTCATCAACTAGAAACTATCAAAAATGTTTGGTCATTCCTTCGACATACTAGCTACTATCGAAAATTCATACAAAATTTCTCTAAGATCACAAAATCGTGGTGGAGATGACAAAGAAAGATGCTCCATTTGTCTAGACCATGAAATGTGAACAAGCATTCCAATAGTTGAAAGAGAAACTTGTAAAAACTCCAATTCTATAAGCACTCGATTCGTCTAGACCATTTTATGTCATGATGGATGCATCAAATTATGCCTTGGGGGCTATGCTTACATAGATGGATGACAAGAAACATTAATACCATATCCATTGCACTAGCTGAAGCATTGTGGGTGCACAACTGAACTACACTACTACAGAAAAAGAACTGATGGCACTGATGTTTGCTCTAGAAACTTTTATGTACTATGTGCTTGAATACAAAGTATTTGTGCATATCAATCATAGTGCCATTCACTTCCTAATGAATAAGCCAACAATGAGCCCCAATGTCATACGATGGTTGGTGATCTTACAAGAATTTGATCTCACAATAGTAGATCGAAAGGGTACTGAGAATGTGGTTGCTGACTACTTGTCTCAATTACGATGAGATAATAAAGAGAAAGAAAGCCCATTATCTGATATGTTTCTTGACAAACTCCTCTTTGTTGGGTCTATAACTAAATAATTGCCCAATGAGCCTAAATGGTATGATGGCATTCTCACCTATCTTCTTACTTAGGAGATGCCACAAGGGTTGCACCACCAGAAGAAACAACAGTTTCTTCACCAGGTGAAATGCTTCATGAAGATCAACAGACACATGTACAAGGTGTGCACAAATGGCCTAGTTCCTTGGTATGTCCATAATGCTAATCAACTATATGTTCTCCAAGATGCTCATGAAGGTCCTTGTGGGGGCCACTATGCTAAGAGATGCATGGCCCTTAAAATCCTAATGGTAGGGTACCATTGGCCAATAAGTTTTAGTGATGCTCATTAATATGTCCACTCTTATGAACACTACCAACAAGATGGTGGAATGACTGCTCGAATAGAGAAACCTCAACAATGGATTTAACCACTAGAACTCTTTATCGATGTGGTGTGCTCTGGGTCTCATTCGCCCATAGAGCTAAGTGCCAAAATGCCAAATTCCAAGTGCTTAAACGCTCATGTCCAAGGAATGCCAACCACTTAGAAATGCCAACAATTTGGGAATGCTAACAGTCAAAGAATGCCAACAATTAGGGAATGCTAACAGTCAGAGAATTCCAACAATTGGGGAATGCCAATTATCAAGGAATTCCAACCGTCAGGGAATGCCAACTGTTAAGGAATGCCAATAGTCGAAGAAGTGCTGGAGATAAGGTGAAGGTTGATGTTGAGCTTTAGAGGCTTTTGGAGGTTGTTGAAGGCTGTCGAAAGGTTCTCTGCAGTGCTATGTTGGATACGGTTGGGAGCGCAGCACAACACTTAGACAAATTTACCAACTTTTGACACTTAGACAAATTTGTAGTTGCAATGCTGAAGTCTAAAATTGGTGGTGTTTCAATGGTCCCTCTTTGTTGATGTCTAGAGGAGTGGCCCAAGAGACATCAACAAAGAATCGCAAAACACCATAGCAAACTTGGCACCAACATCACTCATTGGTACAAGATTGGATGTCATTCTACCACATTCAAGAGTGCTGTGGAATAAGGGTATGTTGAGGGATAAGGGATATAGGCAATGCTAGGGAGATGAAATGCAAACAGTGGAAAATGAAATGCAAATAGTGGATCATGATGTAAAATGCAAAGTCAACAGGGTTGACGGTGCCCATTGCATGAACTGGCTTGCCCCTAAAACGTTAACCTCTCGTTAGAGTGCTTATGAGAGAGTCAAAGTTAATCTAAGGGTAGGCTAGTTGCAAAGCTGCAGTGTTGTCAATTTTCTTGGGGATGTGTTTTTCCTTTTTTTGTCTTTTCTTTGTTTTTTTATTTGCTCCTTTTTTTAAGTTTTTTTTTTTTTTGCTTTCTTTTTTTTTTTTTTTGTTTTTTTGGTACAAGGAAAACCTTCATTAGGTTTGACTTACTACTGAATGCTAGCTACAAGTTGGCCATTGAGTAGATGGACTTTATTTTGACCACCTCACATCTATAGGACATGTCTTTCCTCCCAAGGATGAGTTGTGTTACATCCACTTGGGCTTTGACTAGCCAACAGAGGCTCTCCATAGGACAAGTTGCGTTATGTCCACCATGGGTTTTACAATTGACGTGAAGATAATGCCATATGTGTCACAGTGTGTATGCATCAGAGGGATGTGCAATCATGAGTATGCGGGGGATGAGAGGATATTGAAATGAAGGAGTGGATGTGCGTAGATTGTAACAAGCTAAGAGGGATGTGCACTTTTGAGTGGCTTAACTAGTCTAATCATGCACATTAGAGTGATGTGATGACTTACTGTTGTGATGAGATGCATCTCTACTCAACCACCTCCAAGGCTTTGTCCCACAAATGCAACTTCGAGAAGACAAAAAAACCACAAAATGTAAAATGCAAGTGCAAATGCCAAATGTGAAGATGCTACAAGTGTTGGATGTGAAGATGCTACAAGTGCTTATTGTGAAGATGCTACAAATGCATCAAATGTTGTGCCAGTTGCAAGTGGTCAAGAAACCAGTGAAAGTGCTAAGGCGATGATGCTACAAGTGCTCCACAGGTTTCACCAATGGTAGGTGCTTCAATAGATCAGCAAGATGCCAATTTAAAGTCTTGGCAGACCATGAACCCCGTTTAAGGTCCTGGCAGACCATGATGTGCTAATTTATAGTCCTAGCAAACTACTAGGTGCCAATTTAATGTCATAGCCAATGGTGGATGCTGTGTCAATTTAACATCATGACCCAAGGACAATCTGTGTTAGTTTATAGTCATAGTAAATTATCGTGCCAGTTTATAGTCATAGCAAACTATCTGTGCCAGTATTTTACATCATGGAAGACAAGTGCTTACCTTGCTTATGTGAGGTGCAATGCTGCATGTGTAGTCATGCTATGTGCCTACAAGATCCTGCAAAAAGCAACTAAAAAAACAACATCAAGTAGCACATGTTGTAAACAGAGTTGAAATTCATGAATGAAAGGAAAGCAATGCAAAAAGTAATATTTTTAGGCCATTTTGGGCTACATGTGCTACTTTAAGGCCATTTCGGGCCATGTTTTTTTGTAGTTTTATATTTTTTTTATTTTACGTGTTTGTGATGTTTTTCAAATGTAATGTGTAAGCTAAGTGGATGGATGCGTAAATAAAGTAAAAACACATAAACAAAGCGAAGCAGTGTGTAAACTAGACAAGTAGGTGAAATGTAAATGCATGAACAAATGCAACACAAGTAAAAACCAAAAATGCATGGCCCATGGAGGAAAGGGGTAAGTAGGCGCTTAGTGCTTTTTTAGCCAAGTCTTGGTCACATAGTTGCTTTCCAACTTGGTGTGGATTAGGGAGCACACAAGGCTTAGGATCCTCTAGGAGGCTATTGGCTTCAACCACTCATTCAAGTGTGTTAGCCTTAGGCGTTGCGTTGGTTGTCGTAGGTGTACCACCAAGAAACTCCATCTCCAACACTTGTGTCATGTCTATGTTGTGGATAGCCAGAGATGAGGTGTTATCACTGTGGATGATAACTTGACCACCTTCATATGGAAGGTAGACTTCTTGGTGGATGGGAGAGGAGACAGCCTGTAGTTGAGCTAGCCAGGGCCTACCTAGGATTAGGTTGAAGCTTAGAATCTCCCCTATGATAGTGAAATCTGCTCTGGTGGGGAATTGCTCTCCTACCACAAAGGCTAAGTTGATTGTACCCCTGACAGTGATACATGATCCATTAAAGAATTTTAGACATGCAGTTTTGGTTGGCCTGATTTCGTCTGCTAGGCCTACCTTGTCGATGACAAAGTATAGGACTACATTTGTTGTTGCACCATCATTGACATGCACTCTGTGGATCATGCATTGCCAAACATGTATGCTAATGGACAATGGAGCTATAGTGACCTCCCCTCATTCAGGGTTGACCTTGACTACATCATTGCAAAACACTAGGGATGTTGAACACAATTCTTGTGGTGTAGGGAGCAACATCGTTGCATGGATGGATGCCTCATCTACAAGGATGTCCTTCATAACAGGAATGGAGGCCAACGTTTGGGCCAATGCTTTGCAGTGAGTAGAAGGTCATGACCACATCATACAAGCTCAACGTTGTGTTCTTTTACTTGAGTGTTTATTTTGCCTAGGTTAGTGTAGCTACAAAGTCCTTGTCATTGGCCATTATGTTGGCCTTGACTTCATGCGACTTGAGAGATGGATCTCTTGTGAAGGGGACTTGGGCTTGGGTTGCTTGGCTTTCTTGGGAGTAGGGGCCCCAGCATTTAGTTATTACTTACTAGTCATGGCCTTTACTTTGGCCATGGGGGTTATGAGGTGCTCATTTGTCCTCTTGCATTGCCATTTGGTAGGCCTACTCGAGTTGCTAGTGGGATCAACCCTTTNCATTTGGTAGGCCTACTCGAGTTGCTAGTGGGATCAACCCTTTAAGAAGGAGGGATTGAGATGTTGCCCACTATTGGGCTTTGGATAGGTGAGGGGCTATCACATTGTGGCATCCTTTTAACAAATGGTGGTTTAGGAGTTGTTGTGGGGCCAACTTGTTGTGGCACCTTGATGACAAAAGGTTGCTTAGTAGTTTTTGTTACTGCGTCATGCCAGTTTAACATCCTAGCGGATAGTTGCTGTGGGGCCTTGACCACAAAGGGTGTTGTGGGTGCCCAAGATGCCACTTTGATAACCAAGGAGGACCTCTTGCTTATGGAGGCCGAGGGGATCCTTGCCTTGTTAGGAGGCACATAGATCACAAAAGGTTGTTGTGCATGTTTAGACTTTCCACTTACGCTAATGGAGTTTATGACATGGGAGGCATCATCTACATTGGATTGGCTCACTACGTCGAGCACCAGTTGATCTTGTTCTATCATTCTTTGCAGGTAGTCCTACAAAGCACAAAAGTTATCTGTACTGTGACCAGACATCTGGTGGTAATGATAGTATTGGTCTAACTTGAATGTTGTGGAACCAAGGGCTTGTTTGGTATTGCTAAGGCAGGATTCCTTAGTAGTTTGTAATACCTGTCATGTTTTGGTAGGCAATCTCTAATACATGTTTGTATTGGATTCGCCTAACTTTCAAGAGTTTCTCTAGTAGTTTAGAGGGTTCCATCGGTAGCAGTGTATACTTTGAGTAATCCTTACACTCAAAGTTGGGCCTTGGGGCAGCCCCTGCCAATGTAGGTGAGTTGGCGCCAGAGTTGGAAGCTTCGTGAGTTAGGGCCTTGGGCTACTTACGTATTGGACCCAAGTTGGTTGCTTTTGTGCTTACAGCCACTATTGCCACTGTTGCATTTTTCTTGCACACATGTTGGTTTATATAGGCCATGTAGGCTAGGTCATTGCTAGCTTACGCTACCTCTTCTATGCCTTTCATTTGAGTAAAGGCTTGGCTAAGAGACTTCAGGGCTAGGTAATACAATTTGGACCTAATGAAGTCATTCACTACATCCTTGAAGATGTCCAGTAGGTGTGTCTCTGCTAAGGGTTCCTACATTTCTTGCAAGGTGGAGCTCTAGCATTGGAGGAATTTTGGCACGGGCTCTAGGGGCCCTTACTTGACCTACATGAGCTAGTCGAGGGTTGCTTTAGGCTTTAGGTTGTACCTAAATCATGTCACAAATTGGCTTATGAGATCCTTCAAAGAAGAGATTAAGGCCTTACGTAGCGTACGATACATGTCTAAGGCCTTGCCAGTGAATGACATAGGGAACACATGCATGATGGTGTGTGGCCAAGCTTGAAGGAGAAAATACTTGGATCAGAATGTGACCAAGTATGCATTGGGGTCTCCTTGACCATTGTACTTAGTGAGTTGAGGTAGCTGGACCCTAATTAGGAGAATCAAGGGTGGTACCATAGGAATTATGGGATCATCCTAGTAGAAGTCCACCACCTTGACAATGTCGGACAAGGTAGCCTTGAGTCAGTTCATCTCCTCTGTCAAGCTTTGGATCAACTGGAATGTCTAATCCAAGCTTGGGAATGTGCCAGCCAGTTGCATTGGCTCGGCTTGCATTGGTTGTGTAGCAAAGGGTCAAATTTTTGGTTGTGAAGTTTGCTAGTTTGACATCATAGCAGATGGTTGCTGCCAGTTTAATGTTGTAGTAGACAAGTTTAGTTGATGTGTTGGCTGAGAGATGAATGTGGTGACTAAGGTGGGTTGCACAAGAGTGGGTTGGATGGATGCCATGGGCATCAATGGAAGAAGTGGGATGTAGGATGCTTGAATCATCTAGGGCTAGCAGGTGGCCCCTACATGAGCATAGGGTTGGGCAAATGCAACGATCACTTACAAGGAAGGCTGAATTGGCATGGTTACCATCTCAGAGAGGATGGGTGGACTAAACCAAGGAGGGACTATACTAAGGAGCGGTTGTTAGAAGATAGTGCAGAGGGGGCTCTTGCATTCAAAGTGGGTCTTAAACTCATCTTCTTCCTCCTGTGAGGCTTCCTTGTAGGTTGTCTTTACATCATACTTGTTTGCATAGGTGAGTTGGGACAACAGCTGGTGGTAGTACTCTATGAGTGGAATTATATCAAACAAGGAGGGGTTGTACTCCCGTCTGTCCTAATGAACTCATTCATAATCTTTTTTTTCCTCTAGGTCGAGGTGATCCACTGGTAATCTTGCTTGGATTCTGGCACAAACATAATTATATTATTTGTGGCTTAGCATAGCACATTTTGGGTGTATTGTGATGTCAAATGTGTTAGACATTGATGTTGAAGGTTGATCTAGATTCATGTTCACAGATCGGGTTGTGAGAGTTGTTGTTTGCAAAAAATGGCTAACTCTGAAAACTAAAAACTGACTAAGTTTGCTGGTAGTAGAAAAATGGCTAAGTATAAAAATGTAGAAAAGTAGCTAAGTATGAACATACAGAAAAAATACTAAGTATGAAAATGCAAAAAAAATGCTAACTATGAAAGCTATTGAAAATGACTAACTCTAGTGCTACGCTCGCTACGCTGGAGCCAGGTACACTCTTCCAAGCACCCAAAATTTTGGTTAAGTGCTAAATATATGCTTTGGCTTTTGTCCAGTGGGGTTCCAGGGGAACTAACAACTAATACCAATCTACACCAACCAGTGGTGGACAAAGCACATGGGACAAGAATCACAAAATGTAGAAGGAAATGGCAAGGCCCTTCTTCTACCACCAAAAAATTGTAACGACCGAAATGTTGATAGTTGGAATCACCAAAGGATCAATGGATGCACAACCTTAACCCTGCCTCAGCATGAGGGGCTTGCTAGAAATGGAGGTGGAGCACCCTAAACAATCTTGTCAATTGAATAGGGACTTTGTAGGTTGCAACCAAGGTAGTGGATGCAACCGGGGGTTGGTGTGGTTAGCCAAAATGCACATGCAAACAATACGCAATATTGTGTGATGACGTGTGAAAAAGTGCAAAAAGATGCAAGAAAATGCTAAAAATGGAAGAGAGAAATAGAACACCACCCCAAATGGGAGCATAGTTAACTCCAAAAGTACACAGTGTATAATAGGTAGAGTGGAAGTGCAATCACAGTCTTCATGGTGTCGGGCCATGAAGTCTAGTGCTTGCCATGATGAACCATGCCTACCAGGTTGGTCGCTACAATGTACCGTGCATTTTCTACAAGGCTACAATGGGGCTGCAATGGCCTGTAATGTGCAACTCTACCTCTCTACCGATGTGGTATGCTCTGGGTCTTATTTGCCCATGGAGCTAAGTGCCAAGATGCCAAAAATGCCAAATTTCAAGTGCTTAAATGCTCATGTCCAAGGAATGCCAACCACTTGGGAATGCCAACAGTTGGGGAATGCTAACAGTAAGGGAATGCCAATAGTCAAGGAATGCCAACCATCAAGGAATGCCAATAGTCAGGGAATGTCAACCATCAAGGAATAGCAATAGTCAAAGGAGTGCTAGAGCTAAGGTGAAGGTTGATGCTAAGCTCTAGAGGTTTTTGGAGGTTGTTGGAGGTTGTCGAAGGCTTCTCTACAGTGCTTTGCTGGCTATGCTCGGGTGCGTAGCACAACACTTAGAAAAATTTGCCAAGTTTTAACACTTAGACAAGTTTGCAGTTGCAATGCTAAAGTCCAAAATTGGTGGTGTTTGAGTATGCCACATGCATTAATTTCTAATAATGGAACTCACTTTACAATAAATCCTTTTTGGAAGCTCATGCAATGCCTGGGGGTTGAACATAAACTCACAACACCCTACCATCCCGAAGCCAATGGTTAAGCTAAGGTTACTAATAGGGAAATCATAAGGATTCTAACAAGAACTATTAGCAACTATAGGAAAGACTAGAGCACGAAACTCAATGATGCCCTTTGGGCCTACTACTCAACATGGAAACTTCCTATAGGCTACTCCCCTTATGAGCTTGTGTACATGAAATTACCAACACTGCCTATTCAACCCAAGCTCTGTACACTGTTAACAACCTGTGACCTTGACCTTGACTTGAGTTTAACACAAAAAGAAAGATTGATGAATCTCAACTTGAAAGAAGAAAATCAATTGGTGGCCTTATCATCTAACAAGTTGCACAAGGCATACAACAAAAAGTGCCATGACCTTAAAATCAGGAAAGTCAAATTTCAACTAGGAGATAAGGTTCTCTACTGAAATCCCACACACATACCTCAACAAACTAAGTTTTACATCATTTATGAAACTTTTTCTTCTTGACCATGATGATCTACATACTTAAGAGCTTAAAAAAGAAATAGCTTGTCAACATACAACAGGGTAAACCTTTCCACAAGCATAAGCCAACTACTACAAAAAATTGCCTCATCAGATGGACAACCACGCTCAATATTTTGGATCTCCTCCTTTCAACTCAATTGTGGGGGAGATGGCCATCCATACTAACTATATAAGTGGCTCCTTAGTTTTTCCACCCTTTTTGTTTTACACATTTTTGTTTTACAACTTTTTATTTTACACATTCTTCATTTTACATTTTCCTATTTTCATGTTATTGATCTCTTCTAATTTTTGTTTTACAACATTGTTAGTACATTTGCTATTTCTTGAATATTTTACACTTTCTTTTATATCTTCTTTTATTTTGGTGTGATTTTCTAACTTTTTTGTTAATAAGTGCCAAGTACAATGGTAATTCGTTGCTTGATGGTGGTATGTACTATGTTGTTATTTGATTGTTGGTGTTTGGGTTTTAGCTTTGAATGTTGTTACGAATAATGTGGACATGGCTTCTTTTCATGCAACAGGCAATGAGACGACAACATCCATCCATCCACAAACTCTATGGTTTTCCTTGTTCTAGAAATGTGTAGTCCCTTTTTCATTAATAAAACTAAACAAATTTGTGACTTTGGTAGTTTTTGGATCTAGAAAGGATTCAAAGGTTTGAATAGGATGTGACTTCAAGGGGATTTAGTATTGTTTGTGCTTTTCTACTTACTTGGGTACATGTGTGTTTTCATAGATTTCTTACCATTCCATGTTGACCAATAAAGGAAGCTTAATAAGTCTTTACATGGTGTGTTTCTCATAAAAAAATGATGGGAATTCAAAGCACATCCCGTAGACATAATAAATGAATAACTCTTTGCATGGTGTGGTTCCCATTTCAAAAAAAATGATGGGAATTCAGAACACATCCCTTAGACAATATAAATGGGCTACAAGCATTGGCTATGGAACTAGAAAGGCATGTTACCCATGCCTAAAGGTCCCCTCTAACTAAGGCCCTTCCTCACTTCCTACTTCTTTATTCTTCTCTAATAAGGAATGGTGGTTGTTATGTGGAAGCATTCTTATGTCTTAGGGGAATGGACTAGTCTTAGAATGGTAATGCAAAGTCACTGAACATAGTTGGTTTTGGTCTAGACTAAGGATGGATCCAATCAAGTCATTTAACCATAAAATTCATGAGGGACTTCATGTAACCTTAATCAGGAACTCCATTTCACTATTTCTATTATTTCCATGTCTCACCTCACTGCCAATTTCATGTTCTTGTTCAATGTCCTAGTTTGAAGTGTCGAAATTCTTAGGTAGTTTTTGCTGGATTTTTCTACTTAACCTTCCATAACCATTAATCACCCATGGGGCTCATGGACTCCTTGATTTGAAGTTATGCAAGGGCTGTAAAAGGCCTGTGTTTACTTTGGGGAGGATCCGCTTACATATCTTTTGATTGGGTTAGTTAAGTTCCTTATTCTTAGACACCCTTACAATTAAATTCTTTTGTTTACCTCATCAATGACATCCAATTATGCCCATCTTCACAACATTTTTCAATGAACTTTCCTTTTTATTGTTGTGAATTCCTACACCCTCTTCAAATATTTTCTTATGTAGAACTTTTTCAAATTTAATAGACTACTTATCTATTCCAACATATTTTTTAGCCTTCTCACTAACACCATTATCAAAATTTATCCATCACAATCACAACCTAGCCAAGTGTAACCACTAACAAGACAAGGTACATAAAAGCTATATGTTACACATTACACACTAATCCACAATTTTGTTTTGATTACAATCGGAAGTGTGAATGGAATGCGTGGATTGGATGTGGGACTATCCTCACAAGGAAGCAATAGTAGCACCATATGACGAGGACTCTTCATGATCATTGAATCTTCTTCTTCACTATTTAGCTAGAAAGAAGTGGATGTTAGTTTTATCCAGGGTGTTCTCTTCTCTTTTCATGAACATATAATTTTGTAAAAGACTATATCCATACACTCGGGCACTTAGGAGTCTGTTTGTTCCATTTGAGTCAGTTTGTATGTCAGTCAATAATCCCATACCTTCCCAATATCTTGTAAGGAACTTATTCCTCCTCCTCTTCATTCAAGGACGAGTTTTCATCCAATTGTGGGGGTATGATGCATCGTGTTTTAACTGGCTCTGAGATTAGAGCCCAAGATGTGATGTTGAATATCTGATATCACGGGGTATCTGCCGGCCTATAAATATAGCATTCGATTTCATGATTTTGATATAGCTTTTCGTAGTTTTTATCATAGATAGCAAAGCTCTTGTAATTTTTTTTCTCCAGAGTTAGAATATTTTTTGAATGCCCATAGCAGTAGTCTGAGTGTGTACAGATCTTTGTTCGAGCACTAATGTACCTGAGCACAAAAATGTGATGGGAATAAAAGCAAACCCTTTTTGATCATCCTTGTAGCACTAAGAATAGATTAATGTTTCCTTGATGCATTTAATATTCATGCACTTTATTTTCATGCACTTCACTTTAATGCACTTTAATTAAGTAGTTAATTTCCAATTGTTAATGAACACAAGCATGGTCGCCTTGAGCATACATGTAGCACTTGGTAACCCAAAAATGCTTAATGTTTGGTAGCCCAACAACACTATACATGTTCAGGATGTGTCTAAAAAGTGCGAATGGGTACTTGTGTTAGGCTAGCTAGGCAGTAGATGAATTATATCTTAAATTACTCTACCTTTCATTCTTGCTCTTGGCAATTAAACTTATAAAATACAAAATGACAAAAATCATATGCCTTAGTTGCACTTAACCATATACTTGTACCTCATGAGTGGAACTAAGAAGACAACGATTATTCTCAATGCCCATTTCACTTCCTAGAGGAACTAGTGCACTGCAAAACTATAAGTTCATGGAATTTGACCAGATCATGTGTGAACATCTTTGTGATTCATATGGTTGGGCGTAGAGGTACCTTCCCACTCATCAACATCCCAAAAGGTTTTAGATCAACTACAAGTGATGAGTGGAGAGGTACCCCTACACTCAACCATACGAATACGAGCATGCACGCGCGATCCGGTCGAACTCCGCAGACTAAATGCCTTAACACCACAAGAAACACTTGGGGTTAATCGTTCGTTGTCTTCCCAGGCTTGCTTGTAAGTGTCACGGTGTATGGTTAAGCAAGTCTGAGGTATGTGATTTTTTTGGTATTTTTGGCTTATCTTCTATGCTACCAGGAGAAGGGTTGAGAAAACTAAACTAACTCTAACTAAGATCTAAGTCTAATTTAACTAGCGTCAGCATCCGTTCCCACTTACCGGACACACCCTGAACTATGCAACTGCAGCTTACCAAACGCTAATCGTTACTGGGATCGCCACACGTAACGCAAGTGCTCGAAGTGGTCGTACTGAGGCACCTATTTAGCCTACGTGTGATAAGCAGCCGATTCCTTAGCCAGCCGTACACACCCGTGGGTGCTCGTAACTAAGTCGTACTTATCACACGATCTAGCCTAGCAATGAGCAGCCGATTCCTCAACTAGCCGTACACATCAGACCCGGGAGTTACCAAGCGCAGAATCCTGGAATACGCTACTGGGTTACCAAGCATCCAATGCTCGTAATTGAGTCGTACTCATGCATTGCGTCAAGCAGCCGATTCCTTGACTAGCCGTACACGTCCGTAGACGCTCGTAATCAAGTCGTACTTGAACGCACTAGGAAAGCAGGAAATAAAGCAATAAATGAAACCACGTGCTGCAAGGTTTATCCAAACAAGTTCATCTTTATTGCCGTACACAACTTGGGTTCAGGTTACAAGCTGCTCGAATAAAGAGCTGTTCACTCTAGGACTCCTACTGCGGGCACATGGGGAAAAATTCTAACTCTGGAGTGATCAATCTGCCAGAGCTTCGCTACTTCTAGCCAGGATTGGGAAATGAGGGGAGCGCCACCTCTTATTTATAGATATGACGGCGGACCGCGATATCGTGTATGCTATATTGCAGGGGAAGACACGATATCGCAGCACAGTGCATGTCGCGTCTCATCAACAAGCATCACCACTATGGCCTACGATATCCACCAATAGAGAATGGTACCTAGGAAAGATGTATCTCTTTTGAAATAACCACAAAAGAGATTCCATTATAAAGATTAATGACATTACCATCTTCTACTCTATGGCAACCATTATGAATTCCTTGGGTCTTTCTAACATTAGCACCTAGGTTTCAAAAGTATCCACCTAGTTAAAGTAAGAAAGCAAAAAGTAGTAGATAAAACAAAATTATCGAGTTGATAAGAAAGAGTATAGTGAACTAATCCAAGCCAAAAGGATTAACTTTTAAGATAGTGTCATATTATTTCAATCCAATGATATGACCTAAAAATATCACATCCTTCTTGGTTAGGCCATATTTAGTGCTTATTGGATGATTCCCTATCAACTTGTCCCACCCCATCATCATCATCATCCTAGCCTTTTCCTAACAAAATAGGATCAACTACATGGGTTCCTTTTCATCATTCACCTCTATAAAGAGCTAGATCTTTGTTTATTTGTAGTTTCTTTAAATCATCTTCAATCATTTTTTCCATGTCTTTTTTAGTATTCCTTTCAATGGATTTTCTTGAAAAGTGATGTAGTAACATTTTCCATAAGCTCATTGGCTGATCTTATTTACACATATCCAAACCATCTAAGTTGTCATTATTATAGCTTAATGGAAATAGAAGCCACTATAAGTCTTCCTCTAATATTTGTATTATGTAATTTATCTTTTTTTATAACATTCAACATTCATCTAAGCATTTTCATTTCTACCATACTAGAAAGCTCATCAATTCAACATTCAACATGTGGGATGAGTATAGCATGGTATAAAAAGTACTAGAAAGATTGGTGAACGTTAAGTCATCAATTCCAGATGTCTTTAACATACTAGAAAATATTACATCATCCTAGTTTGCACTTATTAAAATAAGAGCTAAGCTCATCATCACAGAGATGGAACTTTAGGAGGCTACATCACTTAGTTAATAACTAATAGCTGAAGTTGTATAATTGAAAGCCTACTTATCTAATCTTACACTCCATCAACCTTCTCTTGCTAGGGATGAGGCCTTTGAGCAACTCAAGGTCAAACCATAATAGGTAAATATGGAAAAGGACAAATTCGACTAGAATACATCCTTGATGGAGGAAATACTTATTAGAGCAAATAAAAACCTTATCATGATGTACAAAGAGAATAATGATTTGGCTAAGAAAAATAGGAGTTTTCTTAATGTAACTGAAAGAATACCTTAAGCACCAATAGGAATAACTAGAAAAAGTTAACAAAAATATGTAAATATTGGTACTCAATTCAATCAATCAAATTTAATTCATTTACTTCCATAATTTTCAAACACCTCAATCCCAATTTTGTTAACTCAAGGGTGAGTTTTTAGTTAGTCATGGTAGTATGATAAGTCTTGATTTTATTAGTTGCATCAACGTAGCAACATTGATGCAACAACATCAACACATGGTTTACTTCATCAATGTAGCAATGTTGATGTAGATGTAATAAATACCTATATAAATTCACATACCCACCACATTTATGACATCATTAGCTTAATAGCTTAATTGAACTCTTGTAATTTCTTCCCCTAATAAATAAAATTTATCACCAAGTGCACGTAGCATGAACTAAGTGGATTGTATGGAGTCTTATTCGAGTGATCATATACCTAAACACATTTTCCTGATGGTAATAAAATCAAGATTTATTTTTCTTCATTGCAAGACTTAGCATTAGTTTAATATTTTTATTAATTATCATTTAATTTTAATAGTTTATTTAACTGGAAAGTACTTAATCAATTATTTTATATTTTATTGTGTTTAGTTACACTACATGAGTACAACCAACTCTAAGCATAAACATGTTAATATTTGATAATCCTAGTAATGCATTACTTGGTACGTGCACTAGTGGACATATGGTAACCCAGTGATGCTAACGTATGTTCAAGCTATGTATTACAAGTTGGGAATAGATGTTCTGTACATAAGCTAGATTAAATTTATTTATTGTACTTTGGCTATATAACTTAGAATTTTAATATCTAGTCCATGGAATTCAATCCGATTACATGTGAACACTTGTGATTTGTATGTTGGGCATAGAATCTACTCTACTACTCATCAAAGGTGGAATGGAATGAAAAAAAGTTATAAAGATCAAGACATAAGATACTTTACCATTTCTGTAATAGGTTCTTGTGATGATTATGATTAGATTACCCTTGTCATAGATGTGTCACCTCATCTATGACTAACCTGCGAGTTGTATCCATGGAGGAATTATCCAAAGATAAAGAAATCATCAAGACATAAAATAATTAGGATCAAATCCAATCAAATCCCATGCTTAAGACTATCACTCATAAGCAAAATTATGACATCATCATAACTTATAATCTTAAGTTCAAAAGTAAGGATTAATGATTAAATCAAATTGAAATCATGAAGTACAAACATGCATTGTAAAGATCACAAGGAGGGCAGCACCCAATCTATGATCCTACCTTGTTATTTCCAGAATGCAGCAACCTCAATAGCCCACCAATGGACTCTAATGGTCTTTAGCTACCACAAGGCTCAATGGATCTTCATTTTCACAATTGTTCAAGGGAAATTAAGAATTGGGTTTCAACTTAATGTGGGTTCTCCTGGGTATTGACTCCCCTTATTAGATGCAATGCTCTCCCATTTATACTGAAATAGCTTACATCATAATAAGGAAAAACTCATAAAATAGATATATAGATATTCATTGAGGGAATCAATAAGGATCAATATAGTTCTACAGTATTATTGAACTATATTGCACTAGTGTGTCCTTTGATCATTAATTAGTGTTGCATCTACAGTGTAGATCAATATCCTAATTCCATGATGAGGTGTAGCTTCTTTTGCCCAATGTTATCATCATGGATGTTGTAGAAATCAATATAATTTTGGGTCAATTCCAATTGATCTAATTAATGTGGATTAACATGGTTGTCTCTCAAAATATTTCAAAATTCTCAATCTCAATCAATATTATATCAAAAGCTATCAATCCTGTGATATCCTGTAATAATATATACTCAACAAGGTAATTAGTCCTTATCACTTGACATCAAAGAAATTGATGCACTTAGATATAGTTAAATAGCAAAAAAATAAAAATTAAATAGTTTTTAATATGAAAACTAGGGCATTTGAGGGTTCAACACAGCCCTCTACGAACCTTTAGCCAGTGCCTAGGTAACAAAGATGACAGTATGCTAAAAAGAAGAGATATATACTATCAAGCATCTATTGTACTACAAATAAATCCATTCCTGACCTTTAATATAATAGGTCAAGCAAGAAATTGGAATAGTACTTGCAATAAAAAGGAATAGTGCCTTAAATTAACCAAAGATATCCATATTGTTCATAAAGCTTAAAACAATAAACATCACCTGTCATCATGGTTCATGTTTATCACAAAGAAAGATTAATTACATAATGCAGCAAACTAGAATGTGTTCCTACCAACCAACAATGGCTCTATGATCATAAGAACAACAACAATAAAAATAAAATTAACTTCATATGAGGATCAAGCCTCTAATCCTCTTTCTACCTCCATGTCCTCTTGGAAGTAAGAGGGTTCAATCCCCTCATCATCATCTTTGATTTGAGGGTGGACATTCTTCTAAATGTCTGCTACCCACCTATCCATGGTTGTGAGAGTAGAACTCACCTTCTTTAGAACTATCGAAATCTTGCACTATGTAAACATTACTTCCTACAATTAAGCTCACATCTCTTTCCAAAATTCTTGAACTTCATTGGCCTCAAGTGCCAATGAGGAGTCTCAATCCTTGGATTGCTTAACAAAGGGGCCAATCTTAGTGTAGATTTTGAGGGATGGGGTGAAGATGTCCTTTTTCAAAACAATAAGGTGTGCCTTCATGCTCGTTTGAGGTTCTAGCACCCTCAACTTTCTCAAATCATTGAAATAAAAAAGGGAAAGTAAAGTTTGAGTGCATCATTGTTATAGTAATACACCATATACCTAATTGGCAGGTATGTAAAATTTGCCTCCTCGTTGAACTTTAGAACCTTCATAACCTAGAGAGTTGCGCTCAAGATGTAGGTGGTGTGTTTGGATAGCAAGATGCTCATAACAATCATCCTAGCCATCAAACAATGCTCAAGGAATAGGTTCACAAAGTGGAGCCACTAGGTCTACATCCTAGTGGAGTCTAATTCTCCAATGAACTGATGGAAGATATCATATTTCTATGAATTGATGGAAGATATCATATTTCTATTCTATGCTGGCTTTGGACTTGAAGATGTCGTTACCCTTGGTTGGAAGAATGAACCACTCCTAAAGTTGTGCTATAGTGATCTTCACCATAGTTTTCTTGACAAAGGAAACCAAGTAATTAATGTTCAAGAGGACCCACCTTAGTGAGATATGGCTTTAAGTTCTTGTAGAACCAGTCGATGGGAGGCCTAATAAACGCCCCACATCCCATGGCCTCCAGCGACTAGTATACTATGGCATTGATGTGGCCAAACCACTATGTATAATCCACCTCATGATGGTAAACGATGATTTTGAGCCTCTACACCCTAAGCGCCTATAACACAAGAAAAAAATTCAACATTCACTAAGGCCATTTTTGAACTAAGCCTGCGTAGTCGTGAGGATTCAACCATTTATACCCTCCTCACGCGTGATAGTTGCTGGAACGGTAGATACGGCATTATCCAAATTCAAAAATGTTTGAAACAAGCCCTAACTTGGAGAGATATTCCTAATCCCTTTGTCGCAACCCACAAGCGAGGTAAGAGGAAAGAGCGATGAACCGAAGCCCAATCATGATAGGAGTACAAAAGAAACAACTTGGGGAAGTAAGTTTTAACTCGATCACTGGTTCTTGGTGTGGTATGAGTCCTTGCTTATCTGCCCATGATCCCTGAAGGGACAAAAGAAGCAAACAAGACGGTGGAGTCGCAAACCACACGCAGAGGTGGGAACAGGATTTTGCAGGGATAAGATCCATCCTCACGGCTGATGGCTTTATATTATAAGGCCACTCCCTTACTCTTACCTTTCATTTTTTTGCTTTTTAATCATATCGATCTTCATCGAAGAATCGATGTTATTCAATCTTAATTAGATCGAAGTACATCACGACTGCCACCAAAATCGATATAATTATTCTTAAGACTCTCAGCGTATCAAAGTTCACCGTGATCATACTATTCAGATGCAAAACTTTCAGAAAAAAAAATTTATTTATCGATCTACATTGATACAGTCGACATGGATCGGTATCACTATATATTAACTTATCAAAGTTCATTACGGCCATGCTGTTTAGAAGTGAGTTTCATTAATCTGATCGATATAGATCCATATCATTGTATAATAAAATATCGATTTTAATTGATGAAATCGATATATTTATTTATAACCTGAACGTAAATTTTACCTACATCGATTTGAATCATACAAATTGATATACTTCAGCTACATTTATAACAAGACATCAATAACGTGATGTCTATTGATATGGTTAAACCTTAAGGGTTTCTTTATTGCTAGTGCATCTATGGACATGGAATCTACAATGTCCTTCGATAAAATAATTTTATTAATCGTGTATTATCGCATCCTTCGATATAAATCTATATGACTAAAATAATAGAAAATAATTATATTAGCTACTTTATTAATAAAAATTACTTCCTTATTTTTACTTCTTGTCATTAAATATTATTGTTAAGGTAAGAATTCACATATAACTTGGTTAGGAAGGCCCTTCCTAGGATTATTTGGGCTAAAAACTTCTCCTCGCAAGGTTTGCTTTGTTTGTTGGAAGGATGACTTACAATCTCAAGGTTTCAATCTTTCCTAAGTTTTAAGGATCCGAGATGCATTTCTTTCAACAAACGCATTTTCTAACTTGCTCTTGATCAACTTTCATGTTGGTTATAGCCTACTATCCTATTTGATTTTAAGTTGCTTACAACCTTGCCTCCCCTCCCCCCACCGCCCCAACCTGCCAGCCACCCCCTGACCCCACCCCCCCAACCTACCCCCCACCCCCTGACCCACAACACCCCCCCCACCAAAATAATCTAGGTTATGTCCCTAGCCTAGGTTAATTAGTTGAATGGTTAATATTAGGGATTATACTCAAGACAAGCTAGGAGAATGGATCAAAAGAAAAAATGCGATGGATTTTATATATTCTCCCCTAAATATGAGACATTGGTAAGCTTTGATCTTTCAATCATTAGTATCCATAATGCTTTGCCATAGTAAGGATCTCAACCATTGACTCTTATGCAAGGCACATTGGGAAACAATTGAAGGATCAAAGAGTTATAAGTACCTATGAACATAATAGGTGGAAGCTTGAAAGGAAAGTGAGAAAATATAGCAAAAGACGGGGAAGTAAAATAGGAATGAAAAATACCTTAAATAATATGAAAAGAAAAGGTTGACAAGCAACCGTCCTTGAGGTATAAGTAGCACAAGCTACGGGATTAAATAAGCTAAGTAAGGTAAATGGGTAAAATTGATGGTAGCTATTAAAATATATCCTTAGGTAAGTCAACCCGCCTTGTATAGTGTTATATCTGATGAGTGGCGAGGTACCCCTACACTCAACCATATGAATACAAGCGTCTCACGCGCGATACGGTCGAACTCCAAGGACTAAGTGCTTACGCGCCCTAATGGAACACTTAAGGTTAATCAATCGTTGTCTTCCCAAACTTACTTGTATTGTCACGGTTGTATGGTTAAGTAAGCTTGAGGTATATGATTTTTATATCTTTTATCTTTTTAACGTCTTATGCTAATAGAGGAAGGTGAAGAGAACTAAATAACTAATTTCCATTAACTATTCACTAACTAAGTTCTATGTGTCCTAGCATCAGTATCTGTTCCCACTTGCCATACACACCCTGAACTAGTGCAATGTTGCTAGGATTACCAAACGCTACTCATTACTGGGTTACCAAGTGTTACACAATTGCTAGAAGTGGTTGTACTAAATGCGCTTAACTAGGGGAGTTAAGGGTTGAGAGAGATTAATTATCTAGGAAAGCATTTTAACATTTAACAATAATTAATTCCTATTTAGCTTAGTCCACATGCTGCAAGGTTTATCAGAAAGTTCGTCTTTATTGCCGTACACAAATGTGTTCTCAAGTACAATTTGCTCGAATAAAGATCCGTTCACTTTAAGACTCCTACTGTGGGCACATGGAAATTATTCTAACTCTGGAACAGTAAAACTGCAATAGTTTGGCTAAGGGTCTAAGTCTAAGTGCCTAAAATAGGGAAAGCCACCTCTTATTTATAGATGTTGCAGCGGGCCACGATATCGCCTACGCGATATCGTGGCTCATCATACCCCCATGACTAAATAAAAACTTGTCCTCGAGTTCCTTACAAAATATTGAGAAGGTATGGGATTATTGACTTGAATGACACTAATGGTGAATGGGGTGACATGTGAACGAATCATCATTACAATACATGACAAAATTAGTGTTCATGACAACAAGAGTGAACACTATACACATTTGACATCCAGCCTTATTTGGCAGCTGAGAGAGAAGAGAGAGAGAGAAAAGAAGAAGTCTGTTGCTGCCAACGCCAAGATTGCACTTTTCGTTGTCCATCCATAACTATGCCATCGATCTTGTTCCTTGCATGACTGCTGCAGCACTAGTCCATTCCAAGTGTTCCCTCCGGATCCAATCCATTGGTGTATGATTGCCATCAACACACACAACACAATCTTATATTAGCAAGGGTAAATGAATCACAATGCAGTTGATACCTTGCCTCAGTGTAAGGTCCATTGGTAGAGTTGTGCTATGGCTGATGTGGATTTTGGAGATATAACACTGGTGGCTACCCAAGGTGTAGGGGTTTAGAGAAAATTAAAAAAATTGGACCAGGACCCCCATGACTAAGAGTCAACCTTCGGTAGTAATAGAATGGAAAAATATAAGGGGTAAGAAAGATGGAGAAAGAAACAATGACAATGCCAATAAAATGGATGTCAAAGGTGGAAACAAACAAAATAAAGGTTGATGGCAGAGATGTTTAAGGGAAAGAAGTTAACTGATAAACAAATAGGAATGCCAGTGGATCGTCCCCAAAGCAAGCTCATGCCCTTAATGCCCTAGCAGTCCCACATTCAAAGAGTCCCTAGGCTCCAGAAATGTGATTTGGAAGTAAGAGTTAAAAGTCATAACCACAAGAATTTACCAAAAAGAAAACACTGCATCACCCAAAATATGGACTATTGATACAACCAGCAATGAGGTGGAAAATGAAGAAAAAATGATAGAAAGAAGAGAATGGAATGGAGTCCCGAGAATAAGGTGGTGTACAGTCCCTTGTGTATTGATGAGTGGCGAGGTACCCCTACACTCAACCATACGAAACGAGCGTCGCACGCACGATCCGGTCGAACTCCGCAGATGGACTAGTTGTGGCACCTAGATTAGTTAGCCTTAGGTCGCAGTTCGCTGTCTTCCCATCTAGACTAGTTTTGCATATGTCACGTATGGTTTAGTCTAGATGAGGTGTATGATGTGTTCCTAATCTAATGCTACTCCTGAAGGCAGTGGAAAATAATATTAACTAATTCTAAGCTAAGAGGAAAAGGGTAAGAGAATCTAATCTAGCCTAAGTGCGACGAGCCACCGATTCCTTGATCAACCGTACACATCTTGGACTTCGTGCACGACTACCACTGGGACTACCAAGCATAGGCCTAGGTACGCCACTGGGATTACCAAGCGTAGACCCCAAATACGCCACTGGGTTACCAAGCGTAGATCCCCCTAGCTACACCACTGGGCTACCAAGCAGTCACACTTAAATGCTCGTAATCAAGTCGAACTCGTTCTGCTTCTAGGAGTGAAAGGGTGAGAAACTAATTGCGATAAGTAACCGATTCCTTAACTAGCCGTACACACCCGTAGATGCTCGTAGTCAAGTCGTACTTACACCGCGCTAGGAAAGCAATAAATAACATGAAATAAATAACAATAAATAAACTAAGTGAATGCTACAATGATGAAGTAATCTCGATCTTTATTGCCGGTCATGTGCGTGTCCAAGTACAGCACACTCGAATAAAGACACCGTACAATCACATTCACCACACTGCGGGCAGACACGGGAAAATTCTAACTCTGGAGGGATCAAACTGCCAGAGCTTCGCTACCTAAAACTGGGATCCCCAAATGAGGGAGAGCCGCCTCTTATTTATAGACATGACGGCTGACTGCGATATCGCGTACGCAAGATCGTAGGGAAGGACGCGATATCGCG
>MNCI01016355.1:362488-377245 GCA_015680685.1 Gnetum montanum | reverse complement strand
TAAGTGAATGCTGCAATGATGAAGTAATCTCGATCTTTATTGCCGGTCATGTGCGTGTCCAAGTACGGCACACTCGAATAAAGACACCGTACAATCACATTCACCACACTGCGAGCAGACACGGGAAAATTCTAACTCTGGAGGGATCAAACTGCCAGAGCTTAGCTACCTAAAACTGGGATCCCCAAATGAGGGAGAGCCGCCTCTTATTTATAGACATGACGGCTGACTACGATATCGCGTACGCAAGATCGTAGGGAAGGACGCGATATCGCGTCGGACGCGATATCGCGTACGCGATATCGCGGCCGACGCAAACCGCGTCTCATCATGTATTAATGGTTAATGTGATTTAGTAGATCTCATTCCAAGTCTAGCCTCAAACAATCCACATCTAGTGACTTCGCATTAAATACATTTGGCCAATCCATCCACTTGAAGTAACAAGAATGCTTCCGCCAAAAAGTCATCACCATTCCGACGAAACGAAAAAGAAGAGGTAGGAAGCAAGAAAGGGCCTTAGTTAGAGGGAACATGTTTATTTAGTTCCATAACCAGTGCTTGTAGCCCAGATGATTATTTCGTCTAAGGGGTGTGCTTTGAATTCTCACATTTTTTTTATGTATGTGAGAACCACATCATGCAAAGATTTATTATGTTTATTAGCTCAGCTTCTCGACAGCATCAGAATGGTAAGGAAAACTCAGAAAGAAAACATCCAAGCACCCAAGAGAATGGCCAACACAAATGCATCAAATCCCCTTGAAGTCACAACCTTTTCAATCCTTGAGTCCTTCCTTAGTTTGAGAAATGCCCAGTCACCAATTCGTTGATAGTTCTATTATTAAGAAAGGAACTGTACATTTACAAACCAAGAGAGACCATGGAAATTTATGAATGCATGGATGACATGGACTCATTGCCTGTTATATCAAAAGAACCATACCATAGTATCAACATTATAACTCAAAGGTAAAAACCAAACATTAGCAATCATGGAATATAGTTCATACCACTATTAGGAGCACTTATTAGGTGAAGATCCTAACAAAATAAACAAACACACAAAGAAATTAAAAAGTATAAACAATGTTGCAAAACAAAAACAAGAAAAGTTAAAGAAATTTCTAAAACAAAAATATGTAAAACAAAAACTTAAAAAGGAACTAAGGGCCTTGATTGATTAGCATAGGTGGCCATCTCCCCCATGACTAAGTTGAGAGGAGAAGATCTAAAATAATGAGCAATGTTGTCCTTTCTCCAATGTGTTATGTGCATTGACTGTTCTAGATTTAAGGTAAGGTTTAGTCTATTGCACATTGACTAGTAATCTTTTATCAGAGTGCTTGTTTGAAACTTTTAGGAATTTCCAACTTCCCCCTATTGATGTTTTTAGGTTAAGGGTTGGAAGTTGGCGATACTCTTGCTCTAGTGCATCTATGCTTTTAATGTGGATGCAAGTTGTTCCCCCAGTTAGTTCCATGCACGTTGGTGAGTTGCTCTCTTGATAAGCTATCAACCATTGGGTGTCTTCTTGTTGTGTGGTTACTACATACAGGCACCTTTGTATGTTAACTTATGGTGCACACCGGTTGCATGTGGGTAATGCAGAATATTCCTATACACAATCACACCCTATATCACTGTATGTGATGCATGGAACCTTCTTCTTCTCAATCTTTCCACAAGTGTTTTCGTTAGATATTTCTAGGGAAAGATCGTGGATTCCTAGGCATGCATTTATGGTACTTAGCCATGTCCTTCTCATTATTATTGGGAAGTCCCCTTTGTCATTGTTTACTTGGATCACTAGGAAATCAGCTGGATATGACCACCCACACACAGTGGTAACAATGTCCTTCACTAGTCCCAAGGGAACAGTGATGGACTGGTCAACCAACTCTAAGCAAATATTGCTCTTCTTTAGTGGAGGTAGCTTCCAGGCTTTATACATCTCTTGTGATATCAAGTTGACTCCAGAACCTGAGTTTAGAAGAGCTTTACAAGGTTCATTCCCAGTGACTTGGAGATAGATTAAAAGGCTTCCAGGGTCAAAGCATTTCCTAGGAAGGTGACCCTCCTTAATTTAGTCAGTGATGACATGTGTTAACATAACCATGTGCATTGAGCTCTATTTTTGGTTTGAAGGGAGCTTTGAAGCCTTATTTGATGGAGAAGTGTTCAAAGGTTCAACCACTTGTGGTTGTGAGAGCTTAGTTGGACTGTTGGTTCTAAAGAAAGATCTTCTCTTTGTGTGGTTGTCAGAACCAACAGCGGGTTGAAGGTTTATAGCTCTCGTAGCATTGCGTTGTTGCGGTTGAGTGGGTAGTTTCCCTTGCATTGCTGGAGCGGGTGGTAGTGGAACTATCGGTGTGAGAGTTGTGGATGGGTTTGGAGGATGGTATGACTGTGGGTTGTCTCCCCAAGGAGAAGGAGTCCTATAATACTCCCAAGCTTGGTAGTGATGTTGTGATGTAACATGATCAACAGAGTCACGTGGAGAGATTGACTGCTACACATAATAGCCATATGGATTCGGTTGCCGATAAGGATATTGTTGCCTTGGTCGTGGCATCCCCCATGACTATGGGTATTGCCACTGTTGGTGTTGCTCAAGAGGTTGTGGCAGAGTTCCATTTGGATAATATGTTAAAGGTTGGTGGAACTACCTTGGGTTGCCTTAGGGATAAGGTAACCTTCGGGGTGCTTACCATTTGTTAAGTCATGGGTTGAGTGCATACACCCCAGACTCTTGTAGATGTGAGATTACTGGGCAACATCCCTTAGGATGTTCATATTGGCATATCTCACACCCACCGTCATTGTCCATATCAAAATCCACAACCTCTTCAGTGATGGCCATTTTACCCTTACCATTGTTACATGCATTTTCCACGTCTCTCTTTTTCTTTTTATCATAGTCATTACTTCGCTCCTTAGACTCCTCTCCAATTTTGAGAACAGTTTCAAATCTACTATCCAAGGAGTCCCACATTTGGTCTACCTTTGCCGACACTTCTTTTGTTAATTTTTGGAGTAGCAAGGTTTTCCTATTCATCATCTCTTTGACTAATGACTCTTCCTCCTCCTCACAGAATCTCACTTCCCTTTTTCGGAGGGAAGGATCACGGTTGTATACTTCTGCACTTTCTCTCTTACGTAGCTCCCCTTCTTCCTTGGCTACTTGCTCCAACAATCTATGAACCTAATGGGACCTAAGCTCCAATAATCTCCCTTAGGCATATGTTCCAATGGTTCTCCTTGTTTCATGCCTAAGTCCATCTACGAGATGGCATAGTTCATCCTACTGCAAGTAACCATGGCCTGGGCAATGATGTAACAGTGCATAGTAACGGTCCATGGTAGCATACAAGGGTTCATGACTTCCCTGCTTCCATCCTTAGATTTTCTTCCGCAAGTTGGACACCCGGGAGTACATTTGATACTTATCATTAAACAATTCTAGCATCGTACTCCACCTTTGAATGGATTCCAGTTCTAAGGACCGATACCAGCTTTTCGCTTCTTTTACTAGTGTCCTTGGGAACAACTTTAGTTTTTGGCATTCGTTCTCAATGTTCTGCAAGACACATGCATCGTGAAATGCTTGTAAGTGATTTTGAGGATCAACTTTGTATCCCACCTCAAATCATGGGATGTTATTCATGTCTAGTCTCTTGATCTTGCTATCTTTTTGGTGCCTTATGGGTATTCTTACAACCTTTGTGATGCCTAACATGCTTTGGGTTGCAAGTAGGGGTTCTTCGTGGTCATTTCTTTCATAGCATCTATGATGTCTATGAGGTTCCCTACTCTTCCTTCTTCTATGCCATAATTCTCTAAAGTGCCCTCGTGCTCGTTCTCAACTCTCTCGTCGAGGTTTCTCACTCTGTTTACCCTTATCCTCACGGTTAGGTTCCTTATGACTACATCCTAATACAAAAGGAGAGGGTGAATGTGATGATGAAGGTGAAGAAGAAGAAGAACCATCGCCATGACGATCTTTCCTACCTTCTCTTCGATGGTCTCAGCCCCCAATCGTGATTACGATTAGACTGTCCATCCTTATCATGTGTTTGTGTTCCCTTGTTGAACACTTGGTGTTCGTGGGGATCAGAACCAAGGTTGTGAATCGTAGAGTGAAGGTTCTGATACACCACCTCGTCACCATCATTAGGAGGGGGAACATCGTTTTGTGAAGAACCTATTAAAATAGCTTCACCAATCTCAATTTCGCTTAAGACAAGTGGAGCATTATGGGGTCTTTTTCCCTTCAACAATGTATAGTATTTCTTCTGTCGCAAGTCCCTTTAACGTTGCGCTTCTGTGGGATGGTAGTCCCTTGTGTCATGATCACATGCAACGTATTCCGTGTATAACTATGACATGCCTATTCGTGTAAAAGCATGGAGGGGCATGTTGGGGACTACTCGGTCTGGAGGCAATACCATGTTATTCGTCTTGATGGAGAATAAAGGTAAATTTGGGTACATATTCATCATGATGAATATATACCACATGGAATTGTTGAGGAACCGGCAAATCTTGGTTACGTATGTTGTGCCACCAACTATCTCTAGTATTGGTCCTAGGTAGTGAAATGCTTTTGTGTGAAGAAGAAGACATTTTTGTCCTGTTCAGTGTGCTATTTACCGTTGTCTAAATTTTTCTTGATTAACCCTAAGGGTTCATTCTAGCTTCCCAACGATATGAATGATTTCCTATGTTCTACATAGCGCACAAACAACTAAGTCCCTGACAACAATGCCAATGATGAGTGGCGAGGTACCCCTACACTCAACCATACGAATACGAGCGTCTCACGCGTGATCTGGTTCAACTCCAAGGACTAAGTGCTTACGCGCCCTAATGGAACACTTAAGGTTAATCAATCGTTATCTTCCCAAACTTACTTTTATTGTCATGGTTGTATGGTTAAGTAAGCTTGAGGTATATGATTTTTATATCTTTTATCTTTTTAACGTCTTATGCTAATAGGGGAAGGTGAAGAGAGCTAAGTGACTAACTTTCATTAACTATTCACTAATTAAGTTCTAATTGTCCTAGCACCAATATCCGTTCCCACTCGCCGTACACACCCTGAACCAATGCAACACTGTTGGGATTACCAAATGCTACTCGTTACTGGGTTACCAAGTGTTGCACACGTGCTTGAAGCGATCGTATTGAATGCACTTAACTAGGAGAGTTAAGGGTTGAGAGAGATTAATTACCTAGGAAAGCATTTAAACATTTAACAATAATTAATTCCTATTTAGCTTAGTCCACATGCTCCAAGGTTTATCAGAAAGTTCATCTTTATTGCCGTACACAAATGTGTGCTCAGGTACAATTTGCTCGAATAAAGATCCATTCACTTTAAGACTCCTACTGTGGGCACATGGAAATTATTCTAACTCTAGAATGGTAAAATTGCTATAGTTTGGCTAAGGGTCTAAGTCTAAGTGCCTAAAATAGGGAAGGCTACCTCTTATTTATAGATGTTGCGACGGGCAGCGATATGGCGTACGCGATATTGTGGGAGCAGACGTGATATCGCAGATGCGATATCATGTACGCGATATCGCAGCTCATCAATATCCTAGCTCAAAGATGATGGAATATGAAATTATATTTAGGAATTGCTGCTCCATCCATATGCACTCTGCTCATGGAAGTGGGTTCATGAGGGATGTCTTGAATTGTGAGTTATTAAGCATTGCCTTGATTGTAAGGTTCTTGTGGGAGTGTGGCTTTTCTTGTGGTTGAAGATTCTTATGAGGCCATCTCTCTCTCTCTTTTTCAATAAAAATAACTATAATCAGTTTACTTCAAGCATGAGGATCTTGTGCAAGCCAAATTCATTTTGTATTTTTCATTTAAATGGGTTGCTCACATAAGTGTTAATCAAGTTCCACATGCTTTTACCACCTTAGATGCTAGACCCAATTTAACATATTCTTTTCACCTTGTTAACTTATCCAAGTAGGTAATTAATATAACCATGCGCTAATAAGAATTAGCCTAAACTTAGCTTATTGTTCCCCCTGACTCATGGAACTTATATTTGAGAAATGTTATTTGAAAACAAAAATTTATTATGCTTATTAGTCTAAGGCTCATCCTTGGTTGGATTTTGGGTTTAAACTAACCTATTTTCAAGGTAGGGGAAGTTATCCTTCTTCCTTCCATTCTAGAAATGATGCTAATGAATTCTTTATAGTCCCAACTAACAATAGAATTTCCTATTACCCTTTACATTTTTCAAGGTAAAATTTGTATACTGTTAAATTTTTAATATTATTACATTCTTGAATAACGCATTTTCTTTAAGCTACTCTCCATAGCCTTAACCTCTACTTGAGCATTGTCATCACATGATTCTTTCCTGGCATAGTTAGAATCATTTAATTCTACTAACTCATCCTCTTCTGGTTCCTCAATTTGGTGTTGATTGTAATGCTTAAGTCTCTAGCCATTTACTAGAAACATAGTAGAAAGTCTTCTGTGGGTGCAATCAGGACACTTCCATTATTATTGGGTTGTAACACTAGGTCTAGACCTTCCCACTAAGTTGTTACTTTTTCAAAAAATTTGTGTAATCTCATATTATATAATAAGACTTTATCATCATTCGAGAAATATTTCTTAAGTATGTTTTTATCATGCATACACTTCATTTGTTTCTTAATTATTCTTTGCTTATCAAGTGCATGCATTTGTACTTCATCAAGTTCATGTAATTAAGTCATTCTAAAATCTTGGTTGGTTTCATCATCAAAATTGAGTTGTTGTGCTAATCTTAAGGATTAGCATTTGATTTCAATAGGCAATAAACATTATTTTCCATCAACAATATGATAGGAGGAATATCCTAAGTTTAGTTTATAAATAATCATATAAGCCCAAAGTGCATCTTGTAACTTTTTAGACCAATCTTTCTTCTTCACATAGATTGTTTTAGCTAAGATCTTTAAAATGATTCTATTTGCATTTTCAACTTGACCATTTGTTTGAGGATGGTAGGCAGTGACTATCTTATGTTGGATTCCACAATATTTAAGGAATTTCTCCATTATTTTATTGACAAAATAAGTTCCTTGATCACTAATGATTACTCATGGAGTTCCAAATCATGTGAGAATATGTTCTATAAGAAAAGCTACAACTATTTTAACATCATTTGTTGGGGTAGCTTTAGCCTTCACCCACTTAGTAACATAATCAATACATAATAAGATATATTGACACCCATTGGAAGGTGGGAATGGTCCTAAAAAGTCTATTTTCAATACATCAAAATGTTCTATTATTAAAATGGGATTAAGTGACATCTCTTTTCTTTTTGTCATTGCCCCTAAAAATTAACACTTTTCACATCCTTGGACATATATATAAGCACCTTTAAATATAGTGGACTAATAAGACCCACTTTGTAATATTTTCATAGCAATTTAATGACTATCAAAATGTCCACCTCCAAGATCATCATGACACAAGTGTAGGATGTCTTGTTACTCTTCTTCTACCATATATCTTCTTTCCATGTTTTCCTTACATATTCAATAAAGATATGGTTCATTCTAGATATACTTGGAAATGCCTCTTAGAAAAGACTTTTTCTCCTCCTTACTCCAGTGAGTCAACGTTTTCATTATGTCTAAATAGTTTGATATGTCTGCGAACAAAGGATCTTTGTTTATTAACAAGAGTTCTTCATCAAGGAATTTGTCATTAAATAATCCTTTTGTTCTATTTTCCTCCTTGGTTTTTAGTCTAGAAATGTTATCTATCACAACATTTTCTCTACCCCTCTTATCTAGATCAAATTCTTGAAGTAGATGGCACCACCTCATAATCCTAGCATTTTCTATTTTTTTTTTGTTTACTAGTGATGGGCCGCGATATTGCATACGCAATATCGCATCCCCCCCGTGATATCGCATACGCGATATCGCGTCTTCCCTACGATATCACATACGCAATATCGCAGTCCATCGCAATGTCTATAAATAAGAAGCGGCTCTCCCTTATTCAGGGATCCCAGTTTTATTGTAGTGACACTCTGGTAGTTTGATCCCTCCAGAGTTAGATTTTTTCCCGTGTCTGCCCGCAGTGTGGTGAATGTAATTGTACGGTGTCTTTATTCGAGTGTGACGTACTTGGACACGCACATGACCAGCAATAAAGATCGAGATTACTTCATCATTGCAGCATTCACTTTGTTTGTTTATTTATTTAATGTTATTTATTACTTTCGTAGCGCGGAATGAGTACGACTTGATTATGAGCATTTACGGATGTCTACGGATAATCAAGGAATGGATGCTCATCATGATTAGTTCTCTCTCACCCTTAAACTCCTAGAACATGGAATGAGTACGACTTGATTATGAGCATTTAAGTGTAACTACTTGGTAACCTAGTGGCATATCTAGGATCTACACTTGGTAACCTAGTGGCGTAATTGGGATCTGCGCTTGGTAATCCCAGTGGCGTACCTAGGATCTACGCTTGGTAATCCTAATGGTAGTCATGCACGAGGTCCAAGATGTGTACGGTTGATGAAGGAATCGGTTGATCATCGCACTTAGGCTAGATTAGAATCTCTTATCCTTTCCCTCTTAGCTTAGCTTAGTTAATATTATTTTCCATTGTCTCAGGAGTAGCATAGAATTAGGAACACATCATACACCTCACTCTGGACCAAACCATACGTGACAAATATAAATACTAGTCCAGGTGGGAAGACAGCGAACTGCGACCTAAGGTTAACGATCTAGATGCCACAACTAGTCCATCTGCAGAGTTCGACCGGATCGCGTGTGAGAACGCTCGTATTCGTATGGTTGAGCGTAGGGGTACTTGTCGCTCATCAACTAGGAATCTAATGATTTAATGAACAATGCAAACTCTAGTTTTGTATCCTATTAAATAATGCTTGAATTTGTCCAAAGCATACACAATAGCCAACAATGCTTTTTCAATATTTGTATAGTTAACTTGGGCTTAATCTAAACTTTTAGAGACATAGTAAATTACCTTTGGTTTATTATCTATGTATTGTCCCAAAACCACCCCTACAATTATGTCACTAGCATCATAAATCAAGTTAAAAGGAAAGTCCTAGTTAGGAGCACTAAGTATTGAAGTAGTGGTTACTCTCTTTTTTAGTTTAGAGAAGGTTTATCAATAGTCATCAATCCATATAAAGGAAACATCTTTCTATTAGAGCATGTAAAGAGGCTTGGCTATTTTTGAAAAGTCTTTAATGGACCATCTATAATATCCAGCATGGTCTAAGAAGGATTGAAGTATTTTTAAGTTTGTTGAGGTTGGAAGTTTAGAGATTACTTTTACTTTTTCCTCATCCATTTTAATTGGTTCCTTAGAAATTACATGTCTTAAAACTACACAACTTTTACCATTAAATGGCTCTTTTTCCAACTTAATTTTAAGTTCTTCTCAATACATCTATCCAAGACACATTCCAATTGAACTAATGTTTGTTAATAAGTATCCCCATATATTGAAAAATCATCCATAAATACTTCTACATATTCCTCTAGCATATTGAAAAAGGGTAATATCATAGCTCTTTGGAACGTAGTAGGTGCATTATAAAGACCAAAAGGCATTCATCTATAAGAAAAGGTTTTATATGAACATGTAAAGGTTATTTTATGCTAATCTTCTAATGAAATAGCTACTTGATTGTAATCACTAAACCAATCCAAAAAGAAATAATATTCATGCCCTTCTAATCTTTCCAAAATTTTGTCTATATAAGGTAGAGGAAAATTATCCTTCTAGGTGTTTTGATTGCATTTTCTATACTCTATAAAAACTCGTTATTTTCCTCCCTTTTTAGGTACTTCCATGATCGAACTTACCCATTTTCTATCAACTATTGGATAAATAATTCCCTCTTTTAAAAGTTTAGAGATTTCATCTTTAATGATTTTCTTTAAAGTTGCATTAATTTGTATAGTGGGAATTCTAACTAGTTTAACATTATCTTCTAGCTAGATGTGGTGTTGACATATGTTGGATGAAATTCCTTGATGGAGGTCCTTATAACTCCATGAAAATGCCTTGGATTTTCTTTTTAAGACTTCAATTAATCTTATTTTCTACTCACTAGAAAGTTGGGAATTTATTATTAAGGTTTTCTTTTTATCAAGGAAAATGTACTTAAGATTGTTAAGTAATTCACGAAGTTCTAAAGAATCATTAATTGGCAATGGAATTGAGTCCCCAATACTCCTTGGTCCCAAGTTTAAAATTTAATCTAAAATTTCTTGTTGCTCTTTTGTAGAAGGATCTAAAGGTTCTTCTTCAAAATTATTTAGTACCAATGTTTCCCTATCTTATTCCATTGCTAATGTGGGTATTGTGTAAAGCATCCTAGCTTCATTAATAGGTTGGTTCAACTGATCTTCTTTTGCTTTATTAAATACATTAAGCATAAAGGTTGGCAAAAGATAATTGGAGTTTCCCTGATCTACAATTAATTATTACATTAGTTGTTGCTAACTAGGATCTACCTAGAATGATGGGGAAACAATTTGGATCCTTTACCTCTAACACATTAACAAGGTTTTGTCCTTTTTCAACCTCTACAATTAAATCTTCTACCACTCCTATGGGTTTAACATTTGAGCCATTTGCTAAAGATATTGACATGTTTACTTTCCTTGTATCTTCCAAGTCAAGTAACTTAGTCATTTCAAGTGTCATAATAGTAATACTAGCATCTAGATCCAATATGGAATTTTTAATGTTCTTTCTATTAATTCTTATTAGGAATTTTGGAACCCTCAAATCTTGGTATTTAGAAATTTCTTGACTTTTTATGAGTTGAGACAAGTTGTCAACCAAATATACTTGGCTAGGAATTTTTTCTTTCCTCCTTTTTATGCATACTTCTCTCAAGTATTTAGAATAAAGACATGTATCCCTAATAGCTCATGCTAATGGAATATGTAAATAAAATTCATTAAACATTTTTTTTATATGTGCCATAGCTATGAATTCTTGTTGCAACCTTTTTAGGAAAGGGTGATGAAATAATTTCCTATTAATAGATGAAGACATTGAAGATTGTTCCCCTTTCTCTATTGGTATTTTACCTTCTTCCTTATTCATTAATTATGGTCGATCCTCCTCTTGTATCTCATTAATTTAATCTTGGAAGATAACTTTTTTAGTCTATCTAGGCTCAATAATTCTTCCACTCCTAGTGATAATAGAATGCAGTTGTTCCTTACCATTTTTCTAATTGGTGCAATTTGGTTCAAGTTGAGAAGGTAAGTCGCTCTTTGCTAAATCTTGGAAACATCTCCTTGTCTTAGTCATAAATTACCTATTTTCTTCTATAAATATCATTAAACTTTGAGTTAAATGATCTAGTTGTTTATTAACTGGATATCTCAATGACATGTAATTGTTTTAGGCAGTTGATGTTGATGGTCAATAAAATGGTCTTATTTGAAAAGGCGAAGGAGGATGGTTTCTTATTTCTTAAAAGGCCCTTACAAACTCTTGAACTTCTTCATTACAATAAACTAAGGCTAGACAATTTGTCATTTCATGTTGTCTATTCCCACATAAATTACAAGTTTCTTCTTAAGTAAAATGAGCTTGTTTTTTTATTAATCTTAACTCATTAACTTTCTTGTTTCATTACTCAGTTTGGTGGGTTACACCTTCCATGATGTTCGATTTTGTTCAATGTTTACTCTAGTCTACTAAAGAGTCAATGATTTCCCAACCTTCTTTCGATGTCACATTCAAAATATTTCCCTCACAAGAAAAATCCATGTTTTGTCTACAATATGGTAATAATCCTTCCATAAAGATTTGGATTAGTTGGTGGGCTGGAAATCCATGGTTAGGATTTTTAGGACATATTCATTTAAATCTATCAAAGGTACTCATGAGTTGCTTTCTAAGTGTATATAGCCTATCATTTAAAAGGAAATGGTGAATGAAGGTTGCCTTAAATTCATCCCATGAACTTATTTGAGTCCGCAAAGTTTGAAGCCAAAAATTAGCTTTATCTTTTAAAGTGGACTTAAAGGCTACAATTTTTATTCTATTTTTAACTAAAGGTGCTAACACTGCTATCATAGTCTCAAATTCTCTTAAATGAGTTATAGGGTCTTCATCAATTGTTCCCCTAAAAATGGGTAGTAAGTGTGAAATTTTAACTTTCACGTTCCTTTTGGAGGAAAAACTAATTGTCCTTGGGGAATTGTTGGTGTCTTTTGATTTAATACACCCCTAAAATTAGTCTTTGATAAGCTTGTCCAAATGGGATATTAGAACCTATGCTTCCAAAAGATAGAGGAATTCAGCTATGTGAAATTGGAGGAGGTGTATGATGTGAATGAGACCCAATTGTAAAAGTAGTAGCCAAGGTAGGGGTTACAGTTGAACTTGGCATTAAAATAGAAGCAACTATTAAAGTGATAGGAGTTTAAACATTTACTATGCTTACTAGTTAGGTAGTCCCTCCCACATTACACATGTTGCTTAATATTTGACTAAGGTTGAGATTTTGAAAACCTACAACTATGATTGGATTTTTGATTTGCACTGTGATGTTTAATATATCAAAGAGAGGAATTAAAATTGTGGAAAATGGAAATTGTGTTTCTAATTTTTCTTGGTTGAAAATTTCAATTGGAATTTCTTCTTTATTACTGGTTGAAATTCTTTATTTCTCAAGAGTGGATGGAATAGGAATTTTTTTTATAGAACTAGACTATCCTTGTTCCTCTTAACATTGCTTCAAATTAGTTCAAGTAAGTTTATAATAACTTGTGATATTCCTAGAAGGTTGAATTCGTGTTGGATTTTTGTGTTGCTTAATTAATTTCATCTAATAAACACATACTTCCTTGGCATATTCATGGGTAATTAATCCTAAAAATTTGCAAATTGACTTAATTACAACTGTAATTATTTCCTTAATTGCAATTTTTTATAACTTTCCTTAGTTTTGGGAATTCAATGAACTGATTCTTGTGATTGTAATTTTTCCTTATTTTCAGTATTATTGTTTTTCTTCATACAAGTAAAACAATTAAAGAAGATCATTTCTAATACTATCAAACAAAAATAAATGAAAATGAAATGGAAAGAATGTATACCATTTTAGAAGATTTAATTTAAGTTCTAAACAGAAATCTGAAAAACATACTAAACCCTTGATGATGATTGACTTTGTTGACCTTCCTGGCAACAACATCAAATTGGTGAACCTACCAAAGTTTTAGGGCTAGATTACTCTTATTGTAGAACTGTCACCTCGTATATGACTAACCAACGAGTCATATCCATGGAGGAATAATCCAAAGCCAAAGAAATCATTAAGACATCAAAGAATTAGGATCCTTCCCATGCTTAAGGGTTTCACTCATAAGAAAAATCATGAATCATCATTCTAACTTCTAATCTTAAGTTAAAAAGTGAGAATTAATGATTAAATCAAATTCAAATCATGAAGTGCAAACATTAATTATGAAGATCACAAGGTGGGTATCACCTAATCTGTGATCATGCCTTGCTGTTTCTGCAGTGCAGAAAACTCAATAGCTCACCAATGGACACTAATGGTCTTTAGTTACCACAAGGATGAACAGATATTCACTTAGATAATTGTTCAAGGGAAATTGAGAATTGGATTTCTAGTTAATATGGATTCTCCTGGGTATTGAATCCCCTTATTAGGTGCAGTACTCTTCCATTTATACTAGAAGATCCTATATCATAATTAGGAGAAAGTCATAAAATAGATATATCAATATTCATCAAGGAAATTGATACGGATCAATATAGTTCTATGATGATATCAAACTATATTACACTAGCAATGTTCTTCTATCATCAATTAGTGTTGTGTCTATAGTGTAGATCAATATCTTAATTTCATTGTGAGGTGCAACTCCTTTTGTCTAATGTTATTGATCTTCATTATGGAGGCTATAAAAATAGATATAATTTTGGGTTGATCCTAGTCAATTTGATCGATGTGTATTGACATGGTTGTTCTTCAAAATATGTCAAAATTATTGATCTTAATCAATATCATATTGAAAGCTATCGATCCCATGATATCTTGTGATAACAGAGACTCAACAAGACAATTAGTCCTTATCACTTAGCATCGAAGAAGTCGATGCATTTAGATATAGTTAAAAAGTAAAGAAAATAAAAATTAAATAATTTTTAATACAAAAATTAGGGCATTTAGGGATTCAACACCTATCTATCTAGGTTTCATACCAATTCCATGCCTTTTCTAGTGACATTGCATCCTATCCTTTTGAGCCCATCACCATGAGACCAACCATAACCACATGAAAATAACATACTACTCAAATAAAAAATAAGAAAGCATACATTAGATTTATGTTATAATTAATTAATTATCAGTATTGGGTTTAGGACTTTGACCATTAATTAGAGGGATGCCTTTAGGTATAGGTTTTGATGAGTGGCGAGGTACCCCTACACTCCACCATACGAATACGAGCGTGCATGCGCGATCCGGTCGAACTCTGCAGACTAAATGCCTTAACGCCACAAGAAACACTTGGGGTTAATCATTCGTTGTCTTCCCAGGCTTGCTTGTATGTGTCACGGTGTATGGTTAAGCAAGTCTGAGGTATGTGATTTTTTTGGTATTTTCGGCTTATCTTCTATGCTACCAGGAGAAAGGGTTGAGAAACTAAGCTAACTCTAACTATG
>MNCI01016355.1:302973-358674 GCA_015680685.1 Gnetum montanum | reverse complement strand
GCAGAATCCTGGAATACGCTACTGGGTTACCAAGCAGCCAATGCTCGTAATTGAGTCGTACTCATGCCTTGCATCAAGCAGCCGATTCCTTGACTAGCCGTACACGTCCATAGACGCTCGTAATCAAGTCGTACTTGAACGCACTAGAAAAGTAGGAAATGAAAGCAATAAATGAAACCACGTGCTGTAAGGTTTATCCAATCAAGTTCGTCTTTATTGTCGTACACAACTTGGGTTCAGGTTACAAGCTGCTCGAATAAAGAGCCGTTCACTCTAGGACTCCTACTGCGGGCACATGGGGATAAATTCTAACCCTGGAGTGATCAATCTGCCAGAGCTTCACTACACTAGCCAGGATTGGAGAATGAAGGGAGTGCCGCCTCTTATTTATAGATATGGTGGCGGGACGCGATATCGCGGCCTAGTGCAAGTCACGTCTCATCAGGTTTCATGTCTTTCTAGCATCATAATAGGGTAACACTTTTAATTAAGAATATGCTTCTATCATATTTAAAACATGAGTAGTGCCATCATCACATGAAATAGTGGAACACATAGATGAAGTTCAAGGAAACAACAAATCCACTTGATGTCACACCCTATTTCAATCCCTTTTAATCATTCTCCTTTTCTTCAAGGCATAATGATCATGGGCTAAATGGGCTAATTTTAGTTTCATGTGATAAGAACAACTTTAGTATCATGATAATAGCCTTTTATTGATAGAAATGATAGAGGTGAATATCATGGTATCACTACTTTTATACAATTATTTGCATGATAGGCTCACAACATAGGACATACTCAAAATAAAAAAGTTAGCCCCTGTATATGAGGAGTAATTTTTATTAATGAAAATTTTCAAAATGACTTAAAGAAAATGAAAATTTATAAGAAATGAAAGATACATAAAAATATTGTAAAACAAAAAGGTGAAAAGTTTGTCCTTACAAAGTATTAATTGGATTGTGCATCTTCCCCATGACTAAGATGAAAGATGAAGATATGGAAAATAGAATGGGCCTTTAAAGTGGTAAAGACATCATTGGACTACATGGCTATTCAAAAATCATTAAACGATTTGACGTGTTACATGTTGACCAAAATGTGTTTATGTGGATAGTCAAAATGATATATTTGTATGACATCAAATGTGTATGTAAAAGGTATGATGTAAGATCCTTCCCATAATATTTGTAATATAGTAACATAAGGTACATATGTGGAACTCTAATATAGGATCTTGTCTCATGATTGGAATTCTACTCATCAAATGCTAATGTTATGGCATTTTTCGTGTATTATTTATGTACTTCATTCATCATGAATGCTACCTTACAATTTTCATCTAGCACATGAAGATTCATAAGACATTATTCTTATGTTATGCTAATGTTAAGGTAAGCTCACAAATACTCTTTAGTTTATGTAGTTCAATTTGGATGGGAAGTTTTGGTAACTTATTGTATACTAATTCATATGGAAAGTAGCCTATAGGAAATTTCCAAGTGAAGTGATAGGTCCGTAAGGCATCATTAATTTTATGCTTCAATCCTTCCTATACATACTAATTTTCCTAGTGAGAATTTATGTAATCTTCTTATTAATTACTTTGGCTTGACCATTGGCTTAAGAATGGTAAGGATTAGAAAGTTTATGTTTTACCTCTAAGTGTCTCATTAGCTTTTTAAAAGTATCACTCATAAAATAAGTACCATTATTGAAAATAAGTACACTTAGCATACTAAGCTTATTTACAACCTATTATTGAAATATTCTTGTAGTTGTTATCATAGTACAATTAACTATTATTTCCACCTCTACCCATTTCATACAATAGTCTACAATAATAATGATGTATGATTTTCTATTGAACATGGGTATGATAGGACCCATGAAATCATTTTTCAATAAGTTGAATGGCTTCAATGGTTAGATCCATTATTGAGAACCCTAAAGCCTTATAGTCATCCCACCATCATGTTGACATATTTCATAGCAATTAGCAAATTAATGGGCACCCCTAAAGATTTTTGGTCAAAAGTATTTTACCATGAGAATTTCTATGATTATTCATCTTCTAACATAGTGGCTTCTACAGGGCCCCTCATGAGCATCCTGCAGAACTTTGATTTTATCTTCTTCTAAAATGTAACATTGCACTAGACCATTTGCATAAATTTTATATAGGTTGCCTTCTATCTCCATGTAAGGCTTGATCTGGTATAGGAATTGTTATTTCCTACATGTAACCATTATTACCTTTGCAAATAATATCTTATCAAAAAACTAATTAGAAAGCAACTCTTCATTAACTTTATTATTCCATCACAATTGAGATAGGTGATTAGCTACAACATTCTTGATGTCCTTTCTATTAATCATTATTATGTCAAACTTTTGCAATATGAATATCCATCATATCATATGAGGACTAACCACTAGCTTATTCATTAAGAACTAGATTTTACTATGATCAATGTGCACAAAAATTAGATACACAAGTACATAGTACCTAAATTTTTATAAGGCATAAGCCACAACTATGAGTTCTTTTTTTGTGATGATATAGTTCAGCTGCAAATCTGTAATGCTTCTACTTGCATAATGAATGTAGCATGAACTTTTTTTATTATTCATCTATGTGAGCATGGCTCCTAAGACAAATTTAGATGCATCTATCATGATATGAAATGGCTTGGACCACCTAGGAGCTTTTAGAATTGGAGTTTCTATAAGCTTTTGTGTCATAACATCAAATATGTGCTTGCATTCCAAGGTCCACTCAATTGTTGCATCCTTTTTTATTAGCTCCACTAGTGATTTAGTAATTCTATAGAAGTTCTCTAAGAATTTCTTGTGGTAGCTTATGTATTCAACAAAAGATTAAACATTTTTTAATGTTTGCAATTTTTGTGTTATTCCTTGGATCATTCTTTTCTTCTTAATATCCACATCTATTTCTTTCTTTAATACTCGATGTCCAAGAACAATACCCTCCTAGACCATCAAATGTCTTTTTTACTAATTGACTTAAGATTGATTACCACACATCATTTTAGCATTTACTCTAGATGGTCTAGTGGTTGCTTATAATTAGAGTTGTAGATGGACAATTCATCCATGAAGACCTTCACATTGTTGCCTATTTGTTACTGGAAGATGTTGAGAACAAGGTATTGAAATGTTGTAGGAACATTACACAAGCTAAAAGGAGTTTTTTTATAAGCAAAACTCTTTGAGAGACATGCGAATGTAGTATTGGCCTAATCTTCCAGGGATATTTGAATTTGATTATAGTTACTGTAGCCATATAGGAAGTTGTAATACTTATGGCCTATGATGGTGTCCACTACTTAGTCAACAAATGGTAATGGAAAATGATCCTTAAAGGTTATCATATTCAACAAACTCAAGTCAAGATAGATAATTCATTGGCCCTTTCTCTTTGACATAATATCAAGAGGGCTCACCCACTCACTATATACTACAATATAGATGAATCTAGCTTTCAAAAGCTTCTCCATACCCTTTTTAATAACTTGCTTTAATTTTGGATTCAACCTTAACCATAGTTGGCATTTGGGCTTAATGTTCATATCAATGTAGATTTTGTGCTAGCATATGTAAAGATCAATCCTTGTTATTTCATCATATCAAGTAAAGGATGCTCATCATTTATTCATAACCTCCAATAACTTCTATTTCTGCTCCTATATGAGTTAGTCATTTATAATTACTGGTTTGCCATTCTTTAAAACACATATTCATGAGATTCCAATAATGTTTTGAGTTTAATGGGCTTTAGTTTACTTTTTTTTAGGAATTTCCAACTTAGCCTAATCTATCTCTTCTTCTCATCTACTTTCTACATGGGAAAGTTATCATTTCAACTATTTCATCTCATTTAGTTTATTAATGTAAGCACTTGTAAAGGCTTCATGAGGTTCCATCCACATTGTAAACCTATAAATATCATTTGGTATCAACCACTGGAAGCCTTCTTGTTTGATGACTACTACATATGGGCACTTCCAAACACTTATTGATTCTTCACATGATTCACATGTTGTGATGGTTCTTTGTCCAATTGCTTAAACTTTCTACTTGCAATTGCATCTTGTATCACTATATGCAATGCATGGAACACACTTCTTCTCTATAACTCCATGTTCATTTTCCTTGGAAATTTTCAAAGAAAAATCTTTGATTTCCAACTTGGCATAATGATGGAAAACTTTCTTTTGCAATTATCAACATGGATCATAAGAAAATCAATAGGATATGACCATCCATCGATGGTGTTCATGATGCCTTCCATAAATTCCAAGGTGATGCTAATAGATTAATTAAGAAGCTATAGTCTAATATTACATTTCTTTAAAGGAGGCAAGTTCTAGGCTTTGTAAATTTCTTGTGAGATCAAGTCAACTCCAAAACTTGAATCTAGTAGAGCCTTGCATGGAGCATTGCCTGATCTTAAGAAAGATAAAGGGACTTCTTGGGTTAGTTCTTTTCTGGGAAAAATTTCTTACCTTTATCTAGTTAGTGATAGCATATGTTAACATGATAATTTGAACATTTTCTATGCTTTGCTTTGAAGGTAATTCAGAATGCATTTAGAAGGATGCTTGCGTAGGTTTGGGTGGACTAATAGGTCTGAAGAATGGATGTTTCTAAGGCTTGCACTTGGAACCACTTTCATGTTTACAGCTCTAGTAGCATTCTATTACTATAGTTGTGGATGTATCTTGCCATGCATGGGTGAAGCAAGTGATAATATATTAGAAGCATATGGATGAAAGTGTTGGTGAGGATCAGTAGCATAAGAGGGAGATTCGGCTCATGGAGTGAGAAGTCTATGGTACTCTAAAGGGTAGTAATGATGAGTAGAGACATGAGTGGTGGAGCCACTTGAGAACATAGGCTATTGGACATAATAGCCATAAGGGTCAAGCTATCAATAGGGATACTACTATCTTGGTGATGACATGCCCCATGACTATGGGTTTTATCACTACTAATAATACTTTTGAGATTGAGATGGAGCCCCACTTAGATAATATTGTAGTTGGTGATACAATTACATGTAGTTGCCTCAAGGATAAGGCAACCTTATAGGTATTTTCCTTAGTGAATTTCAGATTTAAGGCATAAGTCATAGACCCTTGAACATGTGACATCATAGGAAAATAACCTTTAGGATGTTTATACTAGTAGATGTCACAATTGTTGTCATTTAAATTTGAATCTACAATTTCCTTAATTGCACATACTTTTTCCTTTTGTTGGTAAGAGGTTTTTTTGCCTCTATTCTTTTCCTTCCTTTTATCCTTACCTCTTATTCTACCTTATTTTTCTTTTTACTCCATGAATTTTTAATTTAAAAAAAATTTCATTAATCGAGGCTCACATATTGTCACACTTAGCTAAAATTTCAATTATAGACCTCTAGATTTACAAGATTTTTTTCTAAATCACCTCTTCTAATAATGAGTCATCTTCTAGTTCCCAAAGATAAACCTCCTTTTGTGTTGGAAGAGGTCTCTATTTTACTTCTTAATACTCTTTTAATTTTTTAGGTCTTTTTTCTCCTTTACTACTTAATTAGTCAACCTCTAAATTCAATGAGCTTGCATCTCTAAAAGTATCCCTTATGCATAGACCCCAAGAGTTTTCCTTATCCTGTTTTTGAGTTCATTGATGGTATGACACAGTAAATTTCTATGAGAGAAGCCATGGCCCTAACATCTATGTAATAGTGAGCAATATCTATTGAATGTTGCATCAAGGAACTCATGATTGCCTTGTCTTCACCTTAAATCTACTTCCTTAAACTGGACACTCTAAATTATGTCTAGTATTTGTCATTGAAGATCTCCAACATTGTACTTCATCTTTAGATTAATTATAGTTTCAAGGACTAGTAACAACTTTTTTCATCTTTGATAAGTATCCTTAAAAGTAATTTCAACTTTTACCATTTATTTTCTATGTTTTACAAGGTACAAGCATCATGAAAAGTTTACAAATGATGTTCTAGATTCTCATTATAGCCTCCCTTGAACTTAGGAATGTTGTTCATGTCTAGTCGATTGATCCAACTATCCTTCTAATGCTTGGTAGGAATGTAAACTACCACCTTAATGTTAACAATGTTATGAGTAACAAGCAAGGATTCATCATAATCATCTCTATCCCAATGGCCTCTATCCCAAGGATTCTATGATTCCTACTATGCCTTCTTTTAACTCTATGTTGTGTTTCTTGATCCCATCTATCATGTCTTTTTTCATCTCTGTGATGGTCTCTCTACTCATTTCTACTAAGTTGTTTATCATTACCCCTTATTTCTTGGTTACGTTCATTCTCATTAGAATCTAACATTGATGAGGATGAGGATGATGGAGAACTAAAAGAGTTGTGTTAACTTACTCTCCTTCTATGACCCCTTTGGTCATCTAAACTTGGCCTTTTAGAAGACCTAGGCTTAGAGGTTCTTCTTATGTTGGGTTATATCCATCATTTTCCTTGGTTTCTAGCCAAGGTTGAATGTAATGATGGATTTATCATGTCATCAAAAGCATGGATTGGAGGATTTTGGTAATGAGATTTGTCTTATTAATAATCAGTATCCTCCTTCTTAGATTATGATGTTAGTGTAATAGCAACCTCCTTTTCCTTGGCAACTTCATGACATGCTTCCATGAAACAATCCTTTTGCAATTGGACTTTGATATGCTAGTAGGGCCTAGACATCTTGTCAATCACCTTGGAGTCATTGGTAGCTCCTTCTAGTTCCATTTTCATTAATGTTGCATGAGCATTGATGGAACTGAGTAATCAAGTGGCAACATAATGTTTTCTTCCATGTTCTTTCATAGCAGATGATCATCCTTATGAAGAATGAAATTAAAATTTAGTTAATAGGGGTTTAAATATCAATAGACCACTTTAAGTTACTAGGGCACATCATCCTTATTCTTTACCATCCTATTGTAGTTCTTTGTAGATCCATTAGCAGGTGGGGAATTAGCCTTGTGTGAAGAAGACATCTTTTAATTACTTTTATATGCTTAAATAAAATATGATAGTAATATTTTTATGTGATAAAATATTTAAGCTCTAATAATATTGATCTTGGTATAGCTATATTAAGAATATTATTAAAATCTAAATTATCTATTCTAAGTGTAAGAAAAATTTCTAATCTAGCCTAAGCATTTAGCATCTATTTCCAATTTGCCATACATATCCTAAACTTACACTAACATCATTGGGTTGCCAAGTGTTCACTATTGAGCATACCAACTGGCACACTATTGGGATTACCAAATGTTAATGTACCTATGCTTGAATTTGGTCATACTCATGTAGCGAGATTAAGGTGTTATGAAATGTAAAGTAATTAACCAAGTGTATGCAAGTTAAAGAAACAATAAAATTAAAGTACATTAAAGGAAATCATTAAGATAGGTCAATATTTGCAATGAAGATAAACTAGTTTTGATCTTATTATCATCGTAAAAATGTGTTTAGATACATAATCACCAGAATAAGATTTTCAGCAATCAACTTTGTTTATGTTGTTGGTACTCATTGATAAATTCTAAGTCCTACAAAAACAAACTTCCATAGCTTTTCTATGTTAATGACAAAATGGTATCATAAATGTAGTTGGTGTGCACATTTATATAGGCATTTATTATTTCTATGTCAATGTTAACATAGTTGACCCTACACTAATGCTACTGCATTAAAGTTGCTACATAGACATGGTCAACCAAACATGAATCATCATTGTTCAAGTCGAATCAACCCAATTTGAATAGTTTAAACTTGGTCAAGGATTATGGTATGGGAACCCTCTCTTCCCTTATTTATTCATCATTGTTTGTGAATTACTAGATGTCTATCCCTTTGATATTTGTATTTAGAACTTCCTTCCATGGTAGGGGCATATTCAAAGTATGCTAACACTACCATGATCATCATCTATGCCTCTATCATGGAGGCCTAACAACTCAAGAACTATCCTTAGCTATTCATGCACATGTATGGCCTTAAATTCAACTAGAAAAAGTTGATTATATATGAGAGTAAGCATCAAACTCATTGTATTCACAAAATTATTTGTTTGCTTGGGGAAAAGCTTTAATGTCTTCTAATACTTACCTTAGGATACATTTGCTTTTTTCTTGGTCAAGGCTCTTGCAATGGGATTATGTGATCCATAAGCTTTAAAAGTGACTTTATAATTTACAAGGCTTGCTTCACTTGTCAACAAATCAAATCCCTATTGCAAAGATAGTCTTTTTGACCATTTCTATCTATGTAACCAATACTATTGTGTTGCTGAAATTCTTTGTTGATTAGACTGATGCATTCGGAACGTTCTTTATCTAAAGTATGACTAATGAACTTTTAAAAAATACACTTTATTATGTGGAAAATCCTTGCTAAGTTCAAGTCCCACAGAGATATTAACCTCTCTACTTTTCCTTTGATTATCCTTAAAAGAAAAGCTCAATTGGCATATTAATGGGTATGTGACTCTTGCCTCCAATCTTTGTGGTACTCAATCCTATCTGATGAGCAGTGAGGTACGCCTACACTCAACCACATGAATACGAGCATTTCATGCACAATCCAGTCGAATTCCAAGGACTAAGTGCCTATGTGCCTTTGTGGAACGATGATAGGTTGGTTAATCATTGTCTTCCCAAACTTACTTGTATGTCACAATTGTATGGTTAAGTAAGCTTAAGGCATATGAATTTTATGGTTTTTATGTGTTTTATATCATGCACTAATAAGGAGGGGGAGAGAGACAACTAAGAGACTAATCTAATTTAACTATTCATTAACTAAGTTATAAGTACTCCTAACACCAATATCTGTTCCCACTTGCCATACACATCCTGAACCAATGCAATGCTACTAGGATTACCAAACACTAATCGTTACTAGGTTACCAAGCGCTACATGCATGCTCGAAGTGGTCATACTAAGTGTATTTAACTAAGAAAGTTGTAGGGTGAGAGAAATCATTAATTAACTAGGAAAGCATTAAATAATAATTAACGCTAATTAATCTATTCTATATGCTAGAAGGTTTATCATAAATTTTGCCTTTATTACCATACACAAAGTGTCCTCAGGTACACAATGCTCAAATAAAGATCCATTCACTCTATGACTCCTACTGCGGGCACACAGAAATAATTCTAACTCTAGAGGGAAGAAATGGCAAGAGTTTGGCTAAGTGTCTAACTTCTAATGTGGAAACCAAGGGTGTTGCCTCTTATTTATAGGCAAGGAGGCAGGCTATAATATCGGGTATCCAACATCTCATGGTTGATCTGATATCACGGACGTGATATCGTGGACGCAATATCACGATTCATCATACCCCCATAACTGAATGAAAACTCATCCTCGAGTTCCTTATAAAATATTAGGAAGGTAAGGGATTATTAACTGAATGACCATTGATGGTGGAATGGGGTGACAGACTCAACGTGCCCAATGAACGGATTAACAGTACAATACATGACAGCATTAGTGTTCATGACCACAAAAGTGAACATTGTACATAAATGAAATTTGGCCTGATTTGGTAGCTAGAAGAGAAGGAGAGAGAGAAAGAAGAAGATGTGTTGTTGCTGATGCCAAGATTGCACCTTCCGTTGTTTATCCATAGCCACACCACCAATCTTGTTCCTTTCGTAAACATTTTAGTTCCAGTCCATCCTAAGTGTTTCCTCCAGGCCCAATCCATTGTTGTATGATCATCATCTACACATACAACACAGTCACAAATGAACGAGGTAGACAAATAACAATGCAGTTGATACCTTGCCTTAGTGTAAAGTGCATTGGCTGAGTTGTGGTTATCGCAGATACTAATTCTGAAGTTTTAACACTGGTGACTACCTAAGGTGTAGGGGTTAGGAAAAATTAAAAAATTTGTGCCTAGGCCCCCATGACTAAGAGCAAACCTCCAGTAGTGATAGGATGGAAAAAGATAAGGAATAAGAAAGGTGGAGAAAAAGTAACAATAGCAATGCCAATAAAATGGATGTCATGGATAGGGATGAAACAAAAATTGTTGATTTCAGGAGATGTTTAAGGGAAAGAAGTTAACAAATGCACCAAGAAGAAATGCCAGTGGGTCCTCCCCAAAGCAGGCTCATGCCTTTAGTGACCTAACAAACCCACAAACCAAAGAGTCCATAGGCTCTAGGAACATCAACTGGAAGCAAGAGTTAAAAACTTACCCATAAGAAATTACCAAGAAAAAACAATGCATCAACCAAGATACAGACTAATGATAAAATTGACAATGAGGTGAAAAAATGGAAAAGAAAGGTGGAGAGGAGAGAATGGAGTGGAAATCCAAGAACAAGGTTGTGTAAAGTCCCTTGTGTTTTTTATGGTTAATGTGACTGAGTAGAACTCATTCCAAATCTAGGCTCAACAAACCACATTCAGTGACCTTGCATCAACACATTTGACCAACCTATCCTCTTGAAGCAACAAGAATGCCTGTACAAAAAGTCACCACCACTCCGAGGAGAGCAAGATCGAGAATCAGGAAGCGAGAAAGGGCCTTAGTTAGAGGGAACCTTCAGGCATGAGTAACATGTCTTTCCAATGCCATAACCAATGTGTGTAGCCCAAGTTCATTATTGTGTCTAAGGGGTGTGCTTTGAATTCTCACTATTTTTTTTTGTGTTTTTCATGTGAGAACCACACCTGCAAAGACTTATTTTTATGTACTCAACTTCCAGTGATTTGATGAACGGTCAGAATGACAGAAAACCCAAGAAAAAAGCATTCAAGCACTCAAGAGAATAGCTAGCACAATTGCATTGAATCCCTTTGAAGTCACACCCTTTTCATCCCTTGAGTCCTTCCTTAGTTTGAGAAATACCCAACCACCAGTTTGTTAATAGTTTTATTAGAGAAAGGGACTGTATAGTTCCAAGCCAAGGGAGACCATAGGATTTTATGGATGCATGAACGATGTGGACTCATTGGCTGTTTGATCAAAAGAACCATACCTTAATATCAACATCATACTTCAAAGGTAAAATCCAAAAATTAGTAATCAATATGATATTATTCATACCACCATCATGAACAATTATTGGGTGACGAAAAAATAAAATAATCACACAAAGAAATGGTAAAACTATGAACGATGGTGTAAAACAAAAATAGGAAAGATTAAAGAACTGTGCAAAACAAAACAAAAATGTGTAAAATAAAAAATGTGTTAAAAAATTTAGAAAGAGCTGAGGGTCTTCAATGATTAGTAGAGGTGGCCATCTCCCCCATGACTGAGTTGGAAGGAGGAGATCCGAAATAATGAGCAAGGTTGCCCACCTACAGAGGTAGCATATGTTCTAGCTATCCTAAACTCATGGAAAGGTTTTGTTTGTTGCACATTGACTAACAGTCTCTTGTCTGGGCACTTAGGTTTATATATGGTCATGGCTCCTAAAGGAAAAGTGGCATGGATAATGTAAGGTCCTTCCCACAATGTTTGAAATTTGGTATGTTGTGACACATGTGTGGGCTTCCAGTAGAGAACCTTATCTCCTGGCTGATACTTAACTTTCCTAATTTTCAGGTCATGATGTTGTTTATTAAATGCCTTGTGCAACTCATTAGATGACAGGGTAGCTAGTTGGTTCTCATCTAGAAAGTTAAGAGTCATCAACCTTTATTTTTATGCTAGATCAAGGTCAAGGCTAAGGTCACATGTCATGGCTAGTGTATGAAGCTTAGTTTGGATAGGACGCGTTGGAAGTTTTCCATACACTAACTCGTAGGGAGAGTAGCCTCTAGGGAATTTCCATGTGGAGTGGTATGCCCAAAAAGCATCATTTAGTTTAGTGCTCTAGTCTCACATATACTTGCTAATGGTTCCAGTTAGTATCTTAGGAATCTCCCTGTTGGTGACCTCAACTTGATCGTTTGCTTAGGGGTGGTATGGTGTAGTCAATTTGTGCTCAACCGCTAAGCGTTGCATTAACTTTCGAAAAGTTTCACCTGTGAAATGTGTACCATTATCTGAGATACGTGCATGCGGCACACCAAACCTATTGAGACTTATTGTTGAACAAATCATGCAGCTGTAGATGATGTGCAATCTTTAACGAAGCTGCTTCAGCCCATTTTGTTAAGTAGTCTATGACAACTATGATGTAAGCCTTTCCATTGGACATTGGTGTAATGGGCCCCATGAAATCAATTCCCCAAATGTTGAAGGGTTCTAATGGTTGAATCCATTATTGTGGATCCTCCATTCTAGTAGTCATTCCCCCATCACGTTGATAGCACTCACAAGACTGGATGAATTGATGGGTGTTCCGAAACAAGGTAGGTCAATAATACCCAACAAGCAAGATCTTGATGGCCATTTGTCTCCCAGCATAATGACCCCCACAAGGGCCCTCATGAGCATCTTCAAGAACTCTTAGTTAATCTCTATCGGGAACACACCATCGAACCAAGCCATTAGGAAATACTTTGTAAAGTTGTCCATTGATCTCCATAAAGTACTTGGCTCTATGAAGAAACTATTGTTTCTTCTTAAGGTCTAACTCTTGTGGTGTTTTTTGGGTAAGGAGATAGGTAAGAATGCTACTATACCAGTTTGTCTCCATGGGTGATTGGTTATTCACTACACCGACAAAGAGGAACTCATCAGGGAAGTGATCAGAGATTGGATACTCATCCTCTTTGTTGTCCCAGTGCAATTGAGATAAATGATCGACAACTACGTTCTCGGTGCCTTTACGATCAATTATTGTTAAATTGAACTCTTGTAGGATTACCAGCCATCGTATAATATGGAGGCTTACCATTGGCTTATTCATGAGGAACCAAATTGCACTATGATCCATGTGTATGAATACTTTGTACCCCAATACATAGTGTAAATTTTTCTAGTGTAAACACTATAGCCATTAATTCTTTTTTTGTAGTAGTATAGTTAAGTTGTGCACCAGCTATACTTTTACTTGCACAATGGATGTAATAAGTGCATTTCTGGTCATCTAATTATGTAAGTAGGGCTCCTAAGGCATAGTTGGACGCATCAGTCATGACATGGAACGGTCTGGACCAGTCAGGAGCTTGTAGAATGGGTGTTTCTACCAACTTCTGTTTCAGAGTTTGGAAAGCTAGTTCGCATTCCCTAGTCCACTTGAAAGGCACATCCTTTTTCGTTAACTCTACCAATGGTTTGGCAATCTTTGAAAAGTTCTCTATGAATCTCCTAAAGTAGCTAGTATGTCCAAGGAATGACCAAATGTCTTTGATAGTTTTCAGTTGACAGGTAATTCCTTGGATGACTTTGATTTTCTCAGGGTCTACCTCTATCCTTGCATGTGAGATTTTATGCCCAAGTGCTATGCCTTCTTAGACCATCAAATGGCTTTTTTACCAATTGAGCCTCAAATTAGTTTCTACACATCTTTTCAGCACTTGCTCTAATCGGTCCAAGGCTTGATCAAAACTTGCTCCATAAGTGGAGAAGTCATCCATAAAGACTTCCACACCATTTCCTCTCTGCTGCTAGAATATGCTTAGAACTAAGCGTTGAAATGTTGCAGGGACATTGCACAAGCCAAATGACATTTTTTATATGCAAACGTTCCCCAAGGACTGGTGAACGTAGTTTTGGCTTAGTCTTCTAGGGCTATTTGTATTTGGTTGTATCCGCTATAGCCATCCAGAAAACTATAATAGTGATGCCCTGCAATTGTGTCTAAGACTTGGTCAACAAATGGCAATGAAAAGTGATCTTTGAATGTTTCCACGTTTAGTAGCCTAAAATCTATGCACACCCTCCATTTGCCTCCCTTTTTAGGCATGATTACTAAGGGGCTAACCCATTTACTATCAGTAATGAGGTATATGAATCCAGCCTTTAGAAGCTGTTCAATTTCTTCTTTTACTACTTGCTTCAACTTTGGGTTCAATCGCCTCTGTGGTTGTTTTTGAGGCTTCATGGAGGAGTTAGTGTAAATCCTATGCTAGCATATCCTAGGATCTATTCCAGTTAATTCTGTATATATGACCAAACGAAGGCTTTTGACCACTTGTTTATTACCTTTAGTAGACTTTCTTTTTGTTGCGGAGCAAGTTTCGCATTAATGATTACCAATTTCCCATTCTTAAGGAACATGTATTCCATACTGATGGGCAATGGTTTTAGCTCTAGGGGCTCTTGTTTAAATTTCTTAGGAATTTCCAACTTTCCCCAATTGATGTTTTCTAAGTTAGGACTGGGAAGTTGGCAGTGGACTTGCTCTAATGCATCTATGCTATCTATGTAAGTGCAAGTCAAACCCTCAGTTAGTTCCATGCATATAAGTGAGCTGCTTTCTTAATCAGCTATTAGCCACTGGGTGTCTTCTTGTCATGTGGCTACTGCATATAAGCACTTATGTATGTTGATCGTTTGTGCACACTAATTGCATGCAGGCAATGTTAAACTTTGCACAACCCATGATCTCTACACGCAATTGCACCTTGTGTCATTGTATGCGATGCATTGAACCTTCTTCTTCTCAATCTTTCTGAAAGTATTTTCCTTAGATATTTCTAGGGAAAGATCATGGATACCTAGGTGCGCATCGATAGTGCTTAGCCATGCCCTTCCCATTATGATTTGGAAGTCCCCCTTACTGTTATTCACTTGAATCACTAGGAAGTTAACTGGATACGACCATCCACAAACAATGGTAACAATGTCCTCTACTAATCCCAAGGAAACAGTGATGGACTAGTCGGCGAACTCTAAATGGATGTTGCTCTTTTTCAATGGGGGTAGGTTCCAAACCTTATACATTTCTTGGGAAATTAGGTTGAAACTGGAACCTAAATCCAAAAGAGCTTTGCATGCCTCATTCCCAATGATTTGTAGATATATTAAGGGACTCCCAAGATCAGAGAATTTCTTAGGAAGGTGGCCAGCTTTGATCCAATTAGTAACAACATGTGTTAACATGACCATATGCATTGATTGAAGTGTTAAGTTCAAAGGGGGCTTTGAAGCTTTATGTGATACGGAGACGTCCAAAGACTCAGCCGCTTGGGGTTACAAAGACTTGGTTGGACTATTGGTCCTGAAGAAAGATCTTTTCTTTGTACGATTGTCATAACCAATAGTAGGTTGAGGATTAATAGCCCTTGTGGCATTGTGTTGTTGTGGCTGAGCAGGGAGTTCACATTGCATTGCTAAAGCACATGGTAATAGAGCTATTGGTGGGAGAGATGCAGCTGGATTGGAAGGATGGTACACTTGTGGAATATCACCCCTAGGAGAGGGAGTCCTATAGTACTCGCAGGCTTGGTAGTGATGCTGAGGAGTAACGTGACCAACAGAGTCACATGGAGAGATTGGATGCTACACGTAATATCCATATGGGTTAGGTTGCTGGTAAGGATATTGTTGCCTTGGTGGTGGCATTTCCAATGATTATGGGTGTTGCCACTATTGATGTTGCTCAATTGGTTGTGGTGGATTTCCACTTGGATAATACGTTAGAGGTTGGTGGAACTACCTTGGGTTACCTTGGGGATAAGGTAACCGTCGGGATGTTTGCCATTTGTTTAAATGTGGATTAAGTGCATACACCCCAGACTCCTACAAATGTGGGATCACAGAGCAACATTCCTTAGGATGGTCATATTGATAGATCTTGCATCCATTATCATCGTCTGTATCTAAGTCCACAACCTCTTCAATAATCGCAACTTTACCCTTACCCTTGTTACGTGCATTTTCTACTTCTTTCTTTTTCCTTTTGTCACGATCACCACCTCGCTTTCTAAACTCCTCTACTACTTTGAGAACAGTTTGAAATCTATTATCCAAGGAGTCCCACATTTGGTCTACCTTTACCGATACTTCTGATGCTAACTTTTGGATAGGCAAGGTTTTCCTATTCACCATCTCTTCGAGTGGTGACTCTTCCTCATCCTCACAAAATCTTACTCCCTTCTTTCGAAGGGAAAGATCTCGGTTATATTTTTATGCACTCTCTCTCTTTCGTAGCTCACCTTCTTCCTTAGTAACTTGCTCTAGCAAACTATGAATTTGATGAGACCTAAGCTCAGATAACCTTCCTTCGGCATAAGTCCCAAGAATTCTTCTCGTTTCATGCCTAAGCCCAACTACGAGATGGTGTAGTTGATCCCGCTACGAATAACCATGGCCAGGACAACAATGTAATAGTGCGTAATAACGGTTCATGGCAACATCCAAGGGTTCATGAATTCCTTATTTCCATCCTTGGATTTGCTTTCACAAGTTACACACTCAGAAGTACATTTGGTACTTATCGTTGAACAATTCTAACATAGTACTCCACCTACAAATGGATTCCGATTCTAAGGACTAGTACCAACTTTCAGCTTCTTTTATTAGTGTCAGTGGGAACCACTTAAGTTTTTGCCACTCGTTTTCTATGTTTTGCAAGGCACACACATTGTGAAATGCTTGTAAGTGATTTTGAGAATCAGTGTTATATCCCTCTTCAAATTGTGGGATGTTATTCATATCTAACCTCTTAATCCTACTATCTTTTTGGTGCCTTGTTGGAACTCTTATAGCCTTAGTTATATCTAGCATGCTTCTTGTAGTGAGTAGGGGTTCATCATGATCGTCTCGTTTGTAGCATCTATAGTGCCTACGCGGTTCCCTACTCTCCCTTCTTCTATGGTGTGATTTCCTAAAGTGCCCTCGTCCTATGTCTTGGCTATCTCGTTTATGACTGCCACTTTGTTTGCCCTTATCCTCACAATCTGTTTCTCTATGGCTACATCTAGACATTGAAGGAGAGGGTGAAGGAGATGATGAAGGTAAAGGAGAAGGAGAATCATCACCATGATAGTGTCTACTACCTTCTCTTTGGTGGTCCCTACCTAGATCGCGATTGCGATTAGAATGCCCACCTTTGTCATGTGTCTTTGTTCCTTTTTCAGATACTTTGTGTCCATTGGTATTAGCACCTGGGTTGTGAATAGTAGAATGGAGATGTTGATACACAACCCCTTGGCCAAAGTTAAGGGGAGGAACATTGTTATGTGGGTGACTACTTGAGGTAGGTTCATCACTCTCAATTTCGCTTAAAATGTGGGGGGCATCCTTGGACCATTTTTCCTTCAAGGACTTATGGTGTCTCTTCTGTTGCAAATCCCTTTGACATTACACTTCTGTGGGATGATAGTCTCTTGAATCATAGCCCTGCGCAATGTACTCTGCGTGTAAGTGTTGCATGCCTATTCATGTGAGGGCACAAAGAAGCATACTTTGGACTGAATGGTCAGGAGGTAACACTATGTTACCTTCCAAGTCATGCCAACACAATTGTTCGTCTTGGTGGAGAATAAAGGTGAAGTCGGGTACATATTCATTGAGATGAATATATACCACAAAAAACTATTGAGGGATTGGCGGATCAATGTCATGTGTATCCTATCGCCAATTGCTTCTTGTGTTAGTCTTAGGTGGTGAAGTGCTTTTGTGCGAAGAAGAAGACATTTCGTCTTGTTCAGTGTGCAATGTACTATTGTCTTTACCTTAATCAATCCTAAGGGTTCGTTCCAATGATGTGAATGATTTCCTAAGTTCTACTTAGTGCACAAAAAACTAATTCCCTAGCAACGGCACCAATGATGAGCCGCGAGGTGCCCTTACGCTCAACCATACGAATATGAGCGTTTCATGCATGATCCGGTCAAATTCCAAGGACTAAGTGCCTATGCACCTTTGTGGAACAATGACAGATTGGTTAATCATTGTCTTCCCAAACTTACTTGTATGTCATAGTTGTATGGTTAAGTAAGCTTGAGGCATATGATTTTTATGGTTTTTACGTGTTTTATATTCTGCACTAGTAAGGAGGGGAAGAGAGATAACTAGGTGACTAATCTAATTTAACTACTCATTAACTAAGTTCTAAGTACTCTTAACACCAGTATCCATTCCCACTTGCCATACACATCCTAAACCAGTGCAATGCTGCTAGGATTACCAAATGCTAATCGTTACTGGGTTACCAAGTGCTACACGCATGCTCGAAGCGATCATACTAAGTGTATTTAACTAAGAGAGTTGTAGGGTGAGAAATCATTAATTAACTAGGAAAGCATTAAATAATAATTAACGCTAATTAATCTATTCTGTATGCTGCAAGGTTCATCATAAAGTTCATCTTTATTGCCGTACACAAAGTGTGCTCAAGTACACAATGCTCGAATAAAGATCCATTCACTCTATGACTCCTACTGCGGGCATGTAGAAATAATTCTAACTCTGGAGGGAAGAAATGGTAAGAATTTGGCTAAGGGTCTAACTTCTAATGTGGAAACCAAGGGTGCCATCTCTTATTTATAGGCAAGGAGGCAGGCTGTGATATCGAGTATCCAACATCACATGGTTGATCCAATATCGCCAACGCGATATCGTGGACATGATATCGTGGACATGATATCATGGTTCATCACTATCGAACAAATACTTCTCCCTATGAACACATTAGGTTACTATGTCCTTGTAGTTTTTCCAACAACTTCAAGTTGCCTAACACACCACATCCTAGTAACTTACCTGGGATAAACCACCCTCACACATGCACTTTACTAATATGAGATGAGATTTCAACATGCTACACACAATGCATTGACTACCTCTAGCATGAGGTCACAACTTGGATTATTAGCCAGTAGAACCTCATTTTCCAAAACCTTTATAATGTTAGTACCCCCTTTTTGCTAGACACCCCTCCTCTTCTGTGATCCTCTACCCTTACTAAGTTGCATCATCTCTTTTCCACATGATACCAAACAATTTCTCCTCCTAGTGGACACACCCCATCTTCATGTCACATGCTCTTCAACTCCATCCTAATGTAAATTCTATAAACTTAAATGAAAAATCTCTTCTTCAATCATGGGCATTCTCATACATATAGGATGTGGGTTTAAATCTATGACATAATGCAATTTGTATATGGATTTTTGGTCATGAACCGTCCCTTTACTACTTTGGATGCACTGCTATTATTTTTTAATAGCATTTTTGATTTTTGATGGTCTATAAACACCCCCTCCCCACCTCCCCACTCCCACCCCCAATACATCTAATATGTGGAAAATTCCAGTTATGCGACATATTTAAATTTTCATGAGGTATTTATTACAAAGGATGCTATTGTCTTGGGATGACTTTCAAAAGGGGACATTTTCTAGTCTGAGCATTTATTTGTTTATGATGAGTCCCTTTGTCATCTCTTCCATGACTATTCATACATGAGTATAGCCTATCAACTTCTTCAATTGATGATTGAATCTTTGCATGTCATCATTTTTTAAAAATGCATGCTACCTCATGCCTAGCTATCTTGTTACTAATCTATTGGCCTTCTCACTTGAGGAACAACACCAAATCCTGCTTATGCAATTCACCACGAGTTATTACATTTTTCTCCATGAGTTCACAAACATAGAGGACCATTGTAATTTGGTTTCATGGTTGCTATTTTCTACCTACAACTAAGATTGCTTTTTCATGATCTTCTCCACACCTCTCTTTAGTCTTGTGTTGTTATTGTTAACTTCTAGTATGAGACTTCTTTCAATGTTGGCACAAAAAAAAAAAAATTTTGTGACTTTGGAAGATATTATGCATGTCATTGATTTCTCTTTAGCAAGTACCAACAATGAGGTGTTAGCCTAGTGGTAAGACACTTGATTTGGAAGCTCCAAGTCATGGGTTTGATTTCAGTGGGTAATGTTGAGTTATATAAAGTTCCAATTAGACTATATATCTTGAGGTGTTCCTATGTTTCACTTATTTTTGGTTTCAACACCCTCCTCTTTTGCAAGTAACATCTTTCTTAAAGGTATGCCTACTAGGCTTAAATTTGCTTAAGGATTCTTTGTGAATGACACTTAGCAAAGGGTCCATAAGGGTAGTTTTTATTGCACTATCATGTAGGAACTCTAGAAAGACTACTGCATGTGGTATTTGTAAGTTTTTGTTTTGTCATCAACTAGATTGGCTTATCGGTGATCATATTCAAGTTTTATGGATATTCCATGATGATCTAATGCTTAACTTACCCCTTTTTCTTCTTAATGCTATTGGTTGCATGGTCTAGTATACTCAAGCAAATAATTTTCCCATTCTTGAACATGAAGATATCCTCGAGGCCCTAGCTAGAGAGCATGATATTTCTAACATGGATGTTACAATTGCAAACTTAGAGTTGGTGTTGCAATTTATTGTAAAGATTCCTAGAGGCAGTAGTAACCCTCATCTTAGTTTAGGAAGGCAACCGCACAAAATCAAGTAAGGCTTGACCAATAGTTTTGAGTGCAAGCATTGTTGTTATGGTTGGTTCAAAACCTTGGTGGTAGATTAGGGTTCCACTAATTCATCCATGGCACCACCCTTAGCAATCATTGGGCATTCTTTGATTCCAGATGATTTTTACACCCTGACCTCCTTGGTGTCACTTGTAGACAATGATTCTACCTAAATGAGCTTGCATTACAGAGGTTTAAATAGACACCCACATACGTAGAGTGAAATTGAAACATTGACTAAATTGGTGCCTCCACGTGATCAAGCTTTGATAGATATCTCTAATGTAGTAGACAACACTATTCATGCTACTTTAGGTAATGTCCCAACTTGCCATGGATGTTTAGCCTTCGACAAATGCTCTAAGGTCCATGATTGTTGCTCACTCAATGATATCCATGCAAAGCCCTCATACCATCCATCCATTGGCCATATAGATTCCCTTAAAATTTCACCACCACACCCATATCACTACTAATCCCAAGCATTGTTAATTTCATCTTGTTTGTGCTTAAATGCTACAGTTCGCTAACCCATGCCAACCCCTTTGACATAACCCCCCCTCCAAATGCTCGTGGATAGAAGCTAGTCCCATACAAATATGGATTTTTGATAACACTTGTGGACCTTTTTATTCTTATCATCTTGCTATGCTAGTTGACACTATCACTTGTGTCACCTTCCTTGATGAGCAACAAGGCATAATTATTGTGGATACAGGAATATGCAAATGGCCCCCCTATGGATTGGTGATATACTGAATCCCTAGGTGTTTACTTAGTTTGTAATGTTCCTAATGAAAGATAAGATGTTAAACATTTTACTTTGTTAAACTTGACTCCTTTATGAATTCTTTGTGAATTTTTCTGGATATTAAAATTTTTGTTCTCGTTTGTTTGTGCCTAAAATTTCTTACATAACACTCACCTTCTAAAGACAATTTTTATTTTGTTTAGTTTCTTTTGTTACCACACAGCTATTCTAGCATTGGTTTGGTGGAACTCGTTGGGCCGATTTTAACATTGTAAGTTTATGTTTCCTTGTTAATACGGAAGAAATTTTGAGTGTATATTTAAACTTGTTATGCAGCTATTATTTATTGATTAACAAAAGTGGTGAGATTAACTGCAAATGTCCGCGGTACGGTGACGAGCTAACTCCGTTTCTATCCTCTTCCCTGCCACGATACATAGCGTTTGCTACAATACCAAATTTAAAGTGTCGATTTCTGTAGCATCGATATGTTGATTATGGGCACGCTCTGCCCAAGCAAAGCTTTTAAAGGATGCATTACCCTTTCTTATTCAAATTTGAATCAAAGTTTCGTAAATTCGGAAGTGGTAGCTGCAAAATTTCCTGCAAAGGTACCGAGAGAAACCTCCGTTGCTTTCAGTCATACTTCAAAATTGGCCGGATTCGCCTTTGGTTTTACCGGTGCCAGAAGAAAGAGGAGTTCAGCTAGGGTTTGCTTGTCCATTCATTACTTGGGGATGGAGGCATGGGAGCATGTGGTTGTTGGAGTCTTTTTGCTTGCGTTATCAACGGCAGGAATTGCTGCTCTAGCGTGAGTTTCATTGCTCTTTTGCCTATGCATTTCTTTTGAGCATTCCGATGAATAAAATTTGGCATTGATTAGTTCAAGGTGTAGAAAATATGGTCACTGCAATGCTGTCGATTGTATTCATGTTGCTTTGAAATGAAATGCATAATCTGCTACAACATTATTAGTAAGCGCAAACAACTGCAGTGGCAAGTGAAGGGAGGATTTCATAGCTACACCATGAAGGTATGTTAGTTTTTTGTTGCTTTAAGGGGGAACTCAATATTTTATCAATTGTTTAAAAAAAGAAGGCTTTTCCTACCCCCGAATGTCCGAAGACTTGGATAATTCAGGAATGACTTTCCTCAGGTGCTCTGGGGTTGAGATGTATAGCTTATTAGATCTAGCTAGTCACCTAAGTCTGAATACGGGCTATCTGTCATCGGAAAAAAAGCGCCAGCACTATGTAAATATAAAATATTGAAATGAAATTAAAGCCTTTGAACAGAACTAGCTTACCTACCATTCCTGAAAGAACGTTGGTTACAGAAATTGTTGGAAGGCATGTATTGCCAATCATGCTGTACGATGGTAGTCTATGCATTAAGCTGTTTAGTTACTAGTATTTAATGAAAATGATTCATAGTCAGTGGCAGGGAGTGCTTGTTTATATTATAAAATCTAAATCATCCACATTGTGACCCTACTTCTGGCGCATACAATTTCTTTATTTCACATACTTGAGGTCTTAATCAAGATGAATTCAATGTCCTGGGGTCCTGAAAGTGACGTTAGGATGTTTCCACGGTAACTTGATGTGTTTCACTTGCTAATGTGGATTTCTGCATTTAATGTCATAGCTGCACACTCTAAAGAACATTTGCATTGTTTTAACCCCCTTCAAGCATTTTATATTCTCTGTGTTTAGCCATGTGGTATTTTATTTTCTTTAAAACTGAAGATATCAACTTTAATTTGTTATTGCAAGTTTTTCTAAGCAGTTGAAAAAGTTATGTGGGATTCTACTTCTAACAAAAGTATCAGTAGACTGAAGCATGAGAAATGATCCAAGTTTGAATCACAACTGACATATTATTTACTTGTAAATAATTTTTACCAAAGCTGAAAGCAAATTTATCATTGAGCCCGCAAAATATGATCCAATGGATCTATTGTTCAGAACGCTTTTTTTGATTATGAATTTGAAAATTTTCTCAATGAATTCAAGAAAGCTCTCATAAAGATGAAGAATGACAAGCGTGTTAAGGCTGGATGGTCTTCCTATAGAGGTTTGGAAGTCTATGGGAGATAAAGGGATCATTTTGTTGATAAATTTGTTTAACAAGATATTAAAAAGTTGAAAAATGCTAGATGGTTGGAGGAGAAGTATTATAGTACTTATCTACAAGAATAAGGGAGATATTCAAACCTATAGCAAATATAGAGAAATCAAGCTTATGAGTCATGCCAGGAAGTTATGGGAAAGAGTTATAGAACAATGTTTTAGGTAAGAATTAACAATTTTTGAGAATCAGTTTGGTTTTATGCTTTGGAGATCGACTATACATGTCTTTTTAGTGCTTACACATGGGGCTTGGAGTTAACATTTTTTTTTGTTTAATCTTCTTAACACATGGGGCTGTGCTTACACTGGCAACTAATAAAGATATGACTTGTATGATGATGGGTTGATTACAGGGCCTACATACCTCCTTCCCTCATTAGATTTAACAAGTTGATGAGATGGGACTTTACCACTTCTCATAATGCTAAAGATTAATGGATCTATTGCATATCATCTATCTTTAATAGTACTATGATACTTTAAAGACTAGCAACAACAAAGGTGATGGTTAACATTTCCCGTCACATAGGAAGCTAGGAAATATCAAACATTTGTCTGACTCACTTGATTCAAGTTTTGTTTTACAAGCAACACCAAGGGATGTGGTTGGGTGTATTCCTAATCTTTTGCTATGTTTCCATCAAACAAGATTAATTAATCTATAATAGGCTTAAAACAATGGTTGAGAATAAAAAATATATAGGTTTCGACAACTTTGCCTATGTAATGTGACATTGTATTCTCACATTGAGGGTTGTCCAACTGAAAGAATCTAGTCACCATTTGACTATGAGTTGGCTTATCTTTGGGTTTTAAACTACACAAATAGGTTTAGCTCAACTATTATTTTTGGACTATATGTTGATATACCCCCAAGATAGGTGACAATAGATCATATGTGAGGTGGGTACATAGTTAGGAATGGTGCTTGCACATTGAAAACCTTTTGGTGTTGTGCAACTCAACCCCCTTGGGTCCAATGGCTCAGGATATTAAGCTAAAGTAAGCATATGTACAGGTCGGGTTGGATAGTAGTGTTCATCTCCACATCTAAGGCAAGGTATATGAAAAATAAATAAACAATGCAACCCATCCATTTAAGGTATGAAGATGAATACATTATTATTAATATGATTAGTTAATGATTTTTAGAAAATTTTCATGCTTCACACAATGCATACTGATCAAATGCATCATCCACCTAATTACTAACTGTGAGTTTAAGTGAATTGCTTATCCTATGGCTCAAAGGACTTCTAATCATAATTTGTGTGGGTTCTTTTTATGGAAAGCAAATAAACATACATGATCACACATATATTTTCTTTCTTTTCTTTGCAAAAATAAAATAATATATCTGCTGATAAATTAATGGGGTTAATAGGTTGAATCAAGAATAAATAAATAATATTTTACTTTGCATGAAAAAAATTCTATCTATGACAAAATGTACAAAACATTCATTATGCAATAAAAGAATTACTCCAAGGAGACTTCCAGGTTTCCAAGGTCCACTATTCTCATCATACAATTGAAAGAAGTAACTGTGCATCTCAAGTATGTTTTAAATGCCATATAAAAACTGGCTTACATCATACAATGGAGAGGGTTACAACAGTTAGGTTTACTTTTCATGGGAAATTCAACTAATGTTCCCTTCAATTTTCAGGCATCCTAAGTTTGGCAAACAGAGTCTGAAAATAGAGCCTGAATTTTTTGGCAATCAAATCTGAGTATAGAGGAAAATCAGGGCCTAGAGCAAATCTGAAATTCTAATCATTAACACCACTCATGAGAGTTAGGAAACTCACAATATTCTCTCTCAACTTAAGGGAAATTTCAGTTTCTGGAATTTCTTAAATTGAAAGGCAAAATCTTGGGAAATAAATTACCAGCCATTGAAAAGAAAATAATAGTAACAGTCCTTTTTATTTTCAGCTAAAACAGAGAATGGATAGTCTGTAATATTTTTTCAAAAAGAGAAACAGAGGGCAGATTCTGTATGTGACTGCTATCATTATCATTATTACCATTATCTATGAAATCAGGAAACAGTAAAAAATAGATAATAACCATAAATAACAAAAAAAGTGCAGTTTCTATCCTAAGGGCAGTCATCATTAAATAATTCTGATTTTATAAAGCAGTGAATAAACAAAAATTTCATGTGCTCATGTGCAATATGGAAAGGAAAGAAACCGATAAAATCTGATATATACCAAACTTGAACTCCATGATGGATTAACATGATGTCAAACTTTTGAAATCCTCATTATTAATTTGTTTCAGCCTCTCATATATTTACATTGAGAGAAGTGTAGGCATGAACAAAGGACCATTTAACAATGAATTGAGACATGATAACTCTCTTGAAAACCCTTCAAAAACTGATCACAAAATGTTCAACGAAACAAAATATGTGCACTCCACTTTCCAATATGCAAAAGATACAAAAAAAGAATCAGCAATATGTATAATTAATTTTATTGATTAATGAGTACTCAATGGACCCTTTGGCCATCCAGCTGTGATACATGAAGTCCCTCCAACTCTACAACATCTTGTAACCCACACAAGAAGAAAATGGTGGGGGCTAACACCATTAAGAACCTCCAACAACTAAGCCTTTGTAGCCTACACAAGAGATCACTAGCCTTGATATAATGATGGGGGCATTTCTAAAAAATTGATTACAAAACCAAGTGCACATGGCACAAAGAAAATGCTAACTCATAAACCCAATACATGCATGCCAAAAATCAGATCCAAGACTTATGAAAGACTTCATGCATGATTCACAACTCACAAAAATTTTCACATGTCCTCATGAAATAATTTTCACTTGTCCAAGCCAATACAACATCAAACACCTACTAAAAATTTTTGTACAACAAATGTTTGGAATACACGCCCCTAGAGTTAAGTTTGGCCAATTTGGGGAAGGAGAAAACATCTCAAACTTGGGTTGTTGTCTAGCTAGTAGCCTTAAGAAATCATCTTCAAACTGCAAGTCAAAGGTGTTGCTGAAATCCTCTTACAAAAATTAGAGAATGGTCCTTTGGATCAGCCAAACAGTCTCCAAAAATTAGTCATAAAAGGCTTCAACAGCAATGGCAAGTTTGGCCTCATATGCTGTCACAAAGCTCACAAGAATCACTATGACAATCTCCATGCTCAGCCCAAGAGAAGGTAGGAGCAGCCTCACACAATCTCTTCTCTCTCCCTCTCCTCTACTCCTCAGCCTCAAATAAGCATAGTCTACCCTCTCCTTGCCAAAAGGTGAAAATAAGAGCAACCACTCTTCTATTTCTAGGATGGAGGAGATCCTAAGGTTTGGACAAAGACTTGTACACAAGAGTTTACACCATGGGCAAAGATTAGACAACCCATTCTCCAAAAACCTGTTTTTTTTTTTAAAATATATGACATCATTGCCACTTGACTTGGGCAAACAAGCTTTGATGATGTACTGAACATGGAAGAGTGACAACACTCAAGAGAGTCACATGGCCCCTATTAAATAAGTCCATTGTCCTTTTTTCCAAGCATTAATATGAAGTGGGCGATTGGCATATTAAAAAAATAGATGTAATCATAAGCATATCATAAGCACACATCACTATCCTACAATGACTTTTCTTATGACCCTACCTCTTTGTCTTGTTTTAAGTCACTTTTTACTTTATAAGCTATGAGGGTTTTTAATTTATTTTTGGCCTTTTATCTATTTTTCACATTTCTTATAATTTATCCAGTAAAAATCATTAATAATAAACTTTTTGTACATCCAACATTTTACACATGTTGAGCCAGTTGTAACAAACACAAACATGCCATAGCTACCATGCTAGAAATTAATATTTTGATTGAATGAAGAAAAATATGGTTCTAAAAGGTATTTTTTAATCATTTGATATTAAAATCTCAAAATGTATGACTCGAATTGAAAAACTAATTGTAGATCTATACTCTAGGTTTAAAATTGAGTTAATCCATCAAATTTGAGTGCAATCTAAAAATGAAAATTTGACATATTTTAATTAATAATTAAAAAATTTTAATTAAACATCAAAATAAACCATGGATACACATTACCATAATTTCATAGTCTTATTCTAAAATAATTCTAGACTTTGTCATGCTCATTCCTCAATGAAAGATATGTATTTTTAACTTAAAATAATAAATAGGTAGACAAAAGTTAGAAATAAATAAATAGTAATCTTACTTATGTCACCCAAACAAAAGTTTTTATATTACTTAGAAGCATTAGATACATCTACAGATATATATAAAAGCTTTTAAACAAATTAAAGTCTTAACTATTTCATAGAGTATTAAGGTCACATGTACAAATGTGGGGCACTATAGACACCATTCTTATAACTTTTTTCAAATAGAAGCCCCTCCAAGTCTTCCTTGAATATTTGTATGGTGCAGTTTATCTTTTCTGGTAACATTCAACAGACATCAAAGTATTCATATTTCTACCATTCTAGTTTGTTGTTCATGCCTCTTTTGTACTACCAAACATTTAGCACCATATAAGATAGTAGATTTGCTTGCTATTTTGTAAAAAGTTTCCTTTAGTTTTATTGGGATTTTTTTATTATGTATAACACCACTAGCCTGTACCCATTTTGACCATCCTACCTCAATCATGTTTATTATATCTTTATCAATTTCACTATTTGATTAGAGCATTGATCTTAGGTAGAAGAAATGTTTGCAATGAAGTGCTTTTTGGCCTTGAATTGTCACTTCTATTTCACCATTATTTCTGCTGTTATTGAAATTGCATGCCATATATTCTATCTTGCTAATACTAATTTTTAAACCTTTTGATTCTAGAGCACATTTTCACTTCTCCATTTTAGAAGCAATATTTTCTAGAGTTGCATCGACTAGCACAATATCATCTGCAAAAAGCATATACCAAGGGATTTCATTTGTACTTCCTTTGTTAATTCAACCATGATAATGGACAATAAGTATGGGCTAAGGGCAGGCCTTCAATGCAGATCTACTGTGATTGGAAAATTAGAAGTGGTTTCACAAGCTATTCTAATTTTAGCATTAGCTCCTTCATATATGTCTTGAATCACTTTGATACATTTATCAAGGATGGTTTTTCTCCACAAGGCCCATAAAATAATATCTTTAGGCCCTTTGTCATAGGCTTTTTCCAAGTCAATGAAGATCATATGTAGTTTTTCTCTATGTTTTCTGAATTTTTCCATCCGTTGTTATATCAATACAATAGCTTCTATAGTTGTAACAACCACAAAAAATACAAATAGAAACACCCCTTTTTTTTTCAGTGATCCAAAGAGGAATTTCATTGTAGTCGAACCAAGAATAGGATCTGGCTTTAAGAGTTGGTCAATATGACAATTGACAACTCTCTCTACCAATAGAAAAGGAAAAAAACAAACAAAGAATACTATAATCCATGACTTAAAAAAAATGTAAACATCTTAGATACAGAGAAAAGTGATAAAATATCAGAGTAAACAACATCATTCTAATTCATCCCAGTCAACACTATCATGAAAGCAACAATACAACCATACCTACAGATCTAGCTTCAAGGAAAATATCCAAAGTTCACTCTATGATACCATGCTAAACAAAGTTTAAACACTGCTGATAAATAATCTACCATATAATTAAAGAATTCAATTACGAAAGATAAAACTATTCTTATTAAGCTGTTTATACAGCATATTAGCCAACCCATCTTACCAGAAAAGACATGAATTTTACTCAGTTCATATCCATACAGATCTTGAAAAAAAATTCCATAGCTAATGATTTAACAAAATCAGATAATGAAAATTTGTAACTAGAAAACATTTTAAAATTAAATTATTCTTTATTAGCCCCTCTGCTTAATGAATTGCTGAAAGATAACTAAATCAAAACCGAGAAGGTCTAGTATAGGGTTAAGAATTCCACAAATTGGTAGAAAAAAGAGACATCCAATTCCATGAATAGAAAATCAAGGTCAAGCCTGATAAATCACTAGAATGATAATTTTTAGAATTTTTTTTCAAGATCTCCAAAATCACGATGGGCCTAGGATGCTCTTGCTTTTTGCTGGTACCAATCTTGATATCAGGGATCCTTGGCCCTTGTTGGCAAATCTTTATGGGTGCTTCCAAGTCCATCTAGAAACAACTCTCATCCAAGTCATTTAGGCCTGAAAATGCGAGGATGGGTGGAGAGATCCACAAAAATTAAAATTCAACAACCCACAATGTCATAACTTAAAAAAAAAAAGAAGATTTAGAAAGGATTTAAGATGGAGAAAGACTTCTGAAAATAAAATCATACTTCAACCACAAGTGAAACAAGGGAGGAACTGTGCATCCACCTTGTTCAATCTTCAAAACCCTCCTTTGAATGGCTTCTTTCCCTAGCCATCAAGGATTGTTTTATTTTCATTATTGAACCCTTGCATTCTTTTCAATTCTTTATTTTTATATTTGTTAATATTATTTTTGTTTACTACCTATGTGCTGCTGAAGATGTGCCCTTCTTGTTGCAGTTGCTTAATAGTTGCTGCTGTTACTATAATCCTCCTTTCTCTTCTTCCTTTCCTTTCTTTTTCAATCTTCCTCCTTTTTTGCCCCTTTGCCTACCCCTATTTATTCACTCATGTTTCAGTTTGGGTTTTTTTAATATAACTGACTCTCTATAACAGTTCCTTTAAATAGATACAAACTCAGGTCCCAAGTTAAATCTTTCCTAAAGCCACCCATTACAGAAATGAAAAAAAGAAAGACATCTGACCCTTCAAACTAAGAGGATTGGGGTTCAATTCCTCCCAAGATATTAAAATATACACTTTTTGATCATTTTTTAAAAATATGAAATCTGACTTATTATTTCACTAGAATTCTTCCATAAGAGAAAAACAAATAAAGTAAAATCTGAGAGTACATTAGATAAAACTTTCAAGAACAAGAGTCAAGGAAAGCATAAGCTCAAAGTGTTAAACCAAGGAAATACCTTCTTCTTCAAGCACTCCATGGTAAGGTTGCATCATTTTTTGAGCATTGAAAGATCATTATGTGACCTTTCTATTGTTATTGAGAGAGGGGACTTTGTTTTTAATTAAATAAATTTTATTTTTTCCAATCATCATTAAAGAAAGTAAGGCAATCATCCCTGATTCATAGGTCAGGTTCCTCTCCTTTCTAATTTTATTTATACACCTTCAAAATTATAAAATAGCAATGGATCTTACCTATTAGCAGCTTTTTCTTTGAATATATCAAACTAATTTCTTTTCATTTCAACCTGAAAAGAATTCAGCTCATGCAAAAATGTACTGATACAATCATTTATTTATGCTATAGTTTTATCCATCAGAAATTGCCAAGGCCAAAATGAAATACTAAATAAACAACCCCAAAATAAAACCTATATCTAATGGCTTCAATTTACATCATAATAAACCATTTTCATGCTCAAAACTGTCACACCAAGAAAACCAGAAACAGAAAATATTCAAAAACATATCACAAAACATCGTAGCACAATTCCTTAGGAAGAGCATCATTACAATGGTAGATCTCCCTCACGTAAATCGAAATTGATTTTCTGATACTGTTGTTGATTTAATTTTAACAAAAAAGAACTCAATGTTGCAAAAATTATTTTGCTATTAATTATCATATCCAGAGTTGTAAACTTTTTTATATGTTCTATTGTTCAAAATCATTTTGCGATGATTGTTTTTTGATATTGAAATTGAATCTAAAATTGTAGTTTAATTGCATTTGTATAGACCTAAACAATTTTTTTAGACAAATTCATTTGTACAAGAAATATTAATAGCGATAAATCTTTTTTTTTTTTTTTGAGAGAATGGGATTATATTAAAAGAAAGAAACAAAGATTGTACATACAAAAAAATATCCGGGGAGTTGTCTCCCCTATCGCGAGGGAAGACTTCTCCCCTCCACCTACTTGAAGAAATAAGACAGACTACAAACTGCAGAAAATCAGAAACATGGAGAAGGATGCCCCCATGCACAGGTACACCAAGTCAAAATTGAGCCCCACACTTTCTCCATGGAAACGGCATCACAAAGACATGGACAAGGTTACCTATAGTACCCCCAATCTAAAGATGCTTGGACAACATAGAACATTCACAATCAGGATATTCCTGACTGTGAATATTCTGCAACATGTCTTGATGATGTTTAGTGTCCACGAACGTAGCTGCCTGCTGAAATTCCTTAAAAGTAGTTTTCTTTTATGCACACTCCTTAGCATCCCCCTTGCCATCAAGATGAAGCTTAGCAGAATACCTCCTAATATGTCGGCGTAGGGCCAACCAAGTTGTATTGATGTTTATGTTTAGAATTACAAATGGGCATCTCTCATTTTGTAGCCACATCTTGGCATTCTGGGCATGCGCTTTATCTTGCTGCCTCTGCACCTGTTTTGCCTCATCCCTTTCCTTTGCTGCTCTTCTTGCCTTAGCTCTTCCTTGATTTGGGCCCGTAGATCATCAATATGTTCCAATATTGATGTAGCATAAATAATTCTTCTATATAATAACTTTAAATCAACATAAGTAGCTAAAATAACTCATCCAAAGTTTTAATTAAGATTTGCTATGTGTTTCTAAAGAAATTTGTTCCACAACATTCCAGTAGCATATGTTGCTCATTTTCTACTACTTATAGTGGACACAATCGATATATTCTATCCTTATGCTTTACATTATTCTATCTTTCAGTTTCAATTTGAAGGTGATATGATCCTATTTTTACTCTATCCATTACTATTTATATAGATATACTAATAGTTGTATGTAGATATTTTGCTTCATTATGCATGTTACCTCTAATGGTTTTAATAGTTGTATGTAGATATTTTGCTTCATTATGCATGTTACCTCTAATGGTTTTCCATTAAAATTGAAGCTGTGTTTGGTTTTGTGCTCCATTTTGCTATCTCATTAAAACCTTATCTTTGACAAATCTCTAAACCGTTCTGAATTTATTATTGCATCTGGATTTTCAATACTCCATTTTTGTAGACAGTTTTCCTTAATGATGTGATCCTTGTTGCTGAGGTTTTTGGATTATGTCTCATGAAATCTTATGGCTATGTTTATTATTCAGATGAAATGTTAAAAAAGTGGTACATTGGCTCAACTTTTAACATTAACATATTAGTTTCTAATAAAAGTATTGCATATGGAATTTGAGATTTGGCCTTGAATTCATCTAACAATAATTGTTTTTGACTTTTGTTTAAAAAATTTCTTCAAAGATTTTTTATCAAGGCTACACATTCATAAAGTAGTGGTTGCACAATTGTTTGAAATAGATCTTTTTTAATTTTCTAAGTTCAAATACTGTAATTTATACATCTATTCTTCATTATGTTTAAAGCCTTACAGCTATTTGCAACTTGTGATATAAATGATTTCATTTATTAATATCTGCATCTGCATTTATGATTTGAATTAGTGCACCCCAGGGATGCATCCCAACAGAAAAATTCACGTAAGGGATGTCCCAGGCACACAAAGATATCCCAGAATGCCAAGGGGATGTCATACGCAATTTCAACAAATTTTTTTAGCATCCTTAACAAAAATCAGTAACTTTTAGAATTTGATATTCTTCGATACATTCCTAACACCAATGACATGTTTGCAGGTGATCAACAAGTTCATAAACACAAAAAATGAAGAATTCTTAAGGAATATCTTGTGTATTTTTTAGTATGCCTTTAATCGTATTAAAATATATTGTTTTCCTAGACATCCCACGCATGTCCCAGGTTGTGATTCTGAAATTTCCCAAAAGTTCTGTACTTGTCTCAAAACACGTTTCTGCATCTAGATGTTCTGCTGTTCCAAAAACACTGTGACACATAGGTTTGAACGTATTTACTGAAATCAAATGTATTTAACTACATTCACTGAGACCCTTTGGATCTGTTGGATTAAGCTAGTTTCAAAAGTTTCTTTTATAAAATTTTTTCATAATTACGAAGGGTCACATAAGATGAATAATGGAAATGAAAATTCTTCTGTTCTATGCAGGATAATCACACAGCCAACATGGATGGTGCAATTGCTTCAGAAATTAATTCCAGATGTACTTTTCATAAAATCAACAGAAGGTTCTTTATTTTGTTCCATTGGAGTTATTAGCAGTTAATTTGAATTTGATAGACTTTAGATGTTTGTAAGGAGGCTACACTGTTTTCTGAAAGTCTGCTTGTGCCCACTATTGTTATATTGTAGCTTTGTTTATGCAGAACGCATTATGGCTCTTACCATTGATGATTCTCCCCATAAAGAAATCACTGAAGAGGTAAACATGCCTGCCACCATAAAATATTTATTGGCCTTATATCTTACTGTTACGTTTTCAAGCTGTTGTTTCCTATGTAGCTAAATGATCTATAAGAGACTTTTTCAACATCTCCACAGTAGGACTGTATATTAATCGGTAGAGTGTGATTGCATCTTTTACGAACTGTTTTTCTTACTATTTTAACAGGCTATTCTATCCATTGTCTACGTTTGATGTTTTTCATTCGAGCTATCTTATTACTCTATTATTTAGTCATGAAATTTGAAATTTTCATTTTTGTTGTTAGAATGATCATTTGCTTTTTATAAGCATATATTAATGCAATCTTTTCAATAACACAAATCATTAATATTATGGGGTTAATGCAGTCTTTTCAATAACACAGATCATTAGTATTATGGGGTTGGAAGGTTAGAGGAAAATCTTTTCAGGCTATCCTTTATCCAATAGTGTTGTATGGGGCTAGGCGTTAACGCAAAAAATTGGCAGGCTATTGGAAAGGTGCAAAAAATATTTTTATTAGATGAATTGAAGGTAAAGGCATGAACACCTTATTCTATGTTACTTTTGGAATGTGACTTACTTCCCTTAGAAGCTGAAGCTCTCTATCAATTCACTGGCTATATTCAAAATTTGGCAAAAATTGAACAAACCAAAATTTTCAAAGCAATTATTAACGATATTAAAAAAAACAATGATGGTATTTCCAGGGGATACTCTTGTTAAAGACATGAAATATCTCATTCAAGGTAATGCAAAGTAATCCTAAGCACATATGCAACTTAGTGAGGAAGAAAGTGTTGAAAAAGTCATGGTCAAATGTGGATGACAAGAAAAAATTTTACTTAAAGTATATTAGAGGCAATCAACTAGAGTTAGAAATTTCCCATTTTACAGCTCAAATTCCACTGAGATTTCACAGCTTGATCAGCAAGTTTCATTTGAGTTCATGTTGACTTATGATAGAAAGTGAGAGATGGATTAACCTCTCTAGAGAAGAGTGCACATGCAGGTTATGTGGGTTAGAAGCTCTTGAGGATGAGGAATATGTTTTTTTTTTTTTTAAATTTCCTTTGATTGAACATCTTAGACAAAAGTATATGATTGTAACAAAAAAATTATATGATCTATTTTTGTTGCAGTTATTGGTGCTTAGGCACCTTGTTGAATGTATTTTTATTTTCCATGAGCAGAATGTATTGTTTGTTCACTAGATTTTTTTTGGTCTATGGACATAATAAAATCTTCAGTTTCAGTTTCAATTTCAAAAATTAAAACAGCAAACATATCATCAATTGTGGTTATTAAAACATAATGTACATTCAAAAGGAGCCAGAAGCATAGAGGACCAAATTGAACAAAGTAAGTTAAGTTGGAGGAAGAACCCACATAAGGTGAAAAGAAGTTTGTGAAGTAAGATGCCTTTGAGTGAAAGAGTGATATAACTATACTAGCCTTGCTGCGAAGTGCTGAAGGGGCTTGTAGGGGCCCAACCCATGTAATATAATAATCTCATGGTAGTGTCAAATGGACAACTCACCATATACGTAATTGTCTAGGTTGGTGCCTGATTATAATACGCTGAGCATTAAGTCATTAAAGTGTTATGTAAATCCTCAGCAACCAAACTTTTTTTTAATTTGATTACAAAAGATCAATATTATTTTATCTTATTTTATTTTATTTATAAAAAACTTACTATTTTAAATTGCAGGCTTTAGTTCTTTAGAAAATAATGAATGATCTGCGATGGAAAATGGTTGCAATTCTTTATTGGAATTAATAGCATCTTATTAGGTTTGTTGTTTAGTTCAGATTTGTTCATTCGCAGATTCTCCAAATATTGAAGGACAATGAATGCAAGGCAACATTTTTTATTATCGGAAGTAACATGGATGAATCCCCCGAACTTGTACAGAGGATAATAAGAGAAGGTATAGCTATCACATGACAGAGAACTCTGATTTTTGCATCTTGTACATGATGGTAATTATGAACTGATGGATTTGTTGACTTTATAATTGGTAATTAATGCTTTGTGCCAAAAAAAAAAATAAAGAATAAAAAAAAGATCAGCTGTCAAGCAACGTTTATACTTAATAACTTCCAGACATTCAGAAACAAAATGGTTATCTGCTACAAGCAAAAGTCAACCAAGTTTTCTTTCTTAAATGAGATTCCCAATCAGTTGGATATTGGTTTTGAAGTTCTATTTTTTTTTTCGGTATTGTTATGCTTCCGTTTAAGAACACTTCTACATACCAAGATAAATCATGGAGGATGGCCTTCTTATAGAAAATTGTGGAATATGTGCATGGCACTTTTTATCTTAGAAGGAAGCTGCAGGGGTTTCGTTTCTGTTTGATGAATTTTCTCATTGGTGTAGTGCAGGCCATGAGGTTGGTAATCATACAATGCATGATAGCCCCAGTTGGTTACTTTCTTCGGTAAACAGCAGGCAGCTTGTCTCTGCTCATTGAAATATTAATATGTTTGCTGTTTGTCATTTCCATAAAAAGAATTTTTAGAAGCTCTAAATGCACACAGGAGGAATTTGAGAACCAATTGCTTCAGGTGGATAATAAGCTTAACGACTTTTTTGTACGAGACTCAGATAACATGCCTCTGAAATGGTTCAGACCGGTATGTCCGAATGTTCTCATGGCAGGCGAAACTGCCAGATTTCATTCTTTTAACCAAGTTTTTTAAACTATCATCCACTTATTCATTCATTGAATGCATCTGCTTGAAGATTTTGTCTTTATGTTCAGAACGACGTCCTAAGGATGATTTTGTATTTACGATTTACAGGGTCATGGTATTTATACTAAGAGAATGGTGGACATTGCTAAAGCCCATGGATATAGAACAGTACTTGGATCACTTTTTCCCTTTGACACAAATTTCAGAAAAATGGGAAAATACATCGCTAAGTATTTGCTTTGGAAGGTAACATTCTTGCAATCTGGTCGTTTTCACCTTAGAGGACATTAGTTTCATTACTGTGTTCAAAATATAATAACAACAGTTTATTGCTATGATATCAAAATTCATTGAAAATTGATTGACAGGCTCACAATGGTGCAATTATCATCCTCCATGATAGAGAACCTCAGGCAAAGCAGACACCAGAGGTAATGATTTGCTATAAATCTGTCCATTTGGCTAGCTAAAACTGCAATTATGGAAGTAGAGGGCATGATTAAAAAATCTCGTCCCCAAGATTCATTATTCGAAAAAAGCATGGCATAAACTTTAGGGCTGCACTATAGTCAAACTTGAGAGCGCTCAACCTGTGATGAAGTACATGAAGTACCCAAATTGCAATGGTGGACAATGGAGTCTGCCATCACATAAGTTACCACAGTTAACTGTTATAATCAGATCTGAAAACACACTACAAATGCTCTAGAGAAATTATTAGAACCCTACAGATCTGAATAAATCATTAGAGGCAAAATATTGCGCTGTAGTAGGTCAAGAAACTCTAAATCACTCTCAAAACGTTCTAAACTCTAGCAAACATTTGCTGTGCTAACAAAATGAAAGCAGAATGAAAAGAGTAAAAATAGCACAAGAACACAGAGAGTTATGTGGTTTGGGCCCTTTTTACCCTACTTCCACAACAATGTTGATCTGTGTTCTATTCTTCTTAAATCTTCAGGACACAAGCCGTTCTTGTAACTTTGCCAAACACCCAATCTGTTATTTCAACAGATCTCAGATCAACACCAACAAGACTCACGTCTCCAAGGTAAAACCTTGATACAATGCTTTCACTTCAAAGCACACACTAAAGGCTACCCCAAGCCTTCTATTTATGAAGAAACATGAGGACCAAACCCCAATCCTAATACATGTGAGATAAAACACATCCCCACATCGAATGCAACATAAAAGGAAATACAACAATTAATGTATTTGTCTTCATTTTTCCAACATTAACATCCCTGCCTTGTATGCCCTTGGCAACATGGTTTGTAGCACCCATTTTGCATTGCAGAAACTTCAGTATAGTACTGAAGGTGGAAATGTGTGTGCTACTTTAACAATAAGCTTGTAGCAATTGAATTTTTATTGTAGACCAAGAATTTCCATCGTTGAATTTAGTTTCACTTCAGTGGGAATCAACAGTTAAGGAAAGGAAGCATGGAAAGGCAGGCAAGCATGAAGAGCGAGAAAAGTATTGCCAAAGAAGAAAGAGATGAAGATAAAGAAAAGTAACATCTGGCTGCAACTCAAACTATTTTTCCTCTTACATCAGAAGCAACTGAAAGACAACATCAACTTAAAAGATTACCAAGGTTGTTGCTTCAAGTAAAAAAAAGAAAATGTAGGTGGTGTTGTTAACAATGTTTTAACTGGATTTTAATTATTTGAGTTCACAAAGAAGTGAATTAAATTTTGTCAATTTTATGATTTGCTCAAGTCTTTCATGATATACGATGTTTATGTTTGTGGCAAAAATAAGAAATTGCAGAAATACGGGATTTAGATTTTTTGCAATTGATGTTTTTAAGGAAAATAATTAGATTTGGCACTTGGTTTGAAAAGTTGATTTTTTTTCTGCATTAAGTTTGCCTAATCAATACGTAACTTTTCAAAATCACATCTTTAAGCCAACAATAGTTTGATTGGTATCATTTATGATGTATTAGAAAATCCAAAAACAAATAGGAGTGCCTAGTAAAATTGTACAAATTGATAAATACAAATTTGTGAAAATGAAATATGGCAAGGCAAAAAGAAGAGGTGCAATGGGTGTTTGGTGAAATTAAAAGGGGTGGTAACAAAATGCTTCTTGTATTAGTTGAAAATCAAAAGAAAAAAATAGTAATTTAGTTAATTTTTGAGTGAATTAAGTCTAACATTATGATGTATTTGGAATAGAAAGCATATGACATTAAATATCTTCATTAGTTGCAAATGAGTGGGGGAACCACAAGCTTCATTTTAAGGATCTTGAGATGGGTTGCACTAATTTTGAAGGGACTTACATCATGTGAAGAAGAAATCGTTGCCTATCACAAATAAGGGCTTGATCCACACTTTCGTGAGTTCATGTGGAGAAAAAAGTTTGCAAATCATAAAAAGATGTTTAGACTTTTTTATGTTGTTTGGTGTTATAAGCTTCTCTCTATGCAAATAAAGAAGAGAAAAATGATGAAACGTAGTTTTACACACCTTAGTTTGATGGTTTGGATATTGAGTACAGTTGCTAGTTGTGACGTTAATGTCACCAATTTGTTGTTTTAGTCATTGCTAAAGTGTGATATTTACTTCATTTGCCGCAAATTTTCTAACTTTTTAAGCTATGATATACACACATATAAGAAATACTTTATCTTCATTGGTTATCGTTAATGTTATCGGGTTTCTATATATTTTATATCTTGTGCTGACAACATTTGGTTCTTTAATCCTACTACTTCAAGTTCTCCTACTAGTGATTGAATTGCAACTGAGGAAGATCCTTAGTGTTGTATGTTTTCTATGAATCCAAATATATCATAGTGCCAAACTTAATCCACTCAACAATCAACTGAATTAATGTGCCTTTATTTTGATCTGCAAGTGACAAAAAAAAAACATTATGTTGCTGCCTTTTTCAATCTTGCCAAACATCCATTGGCCATGTCTTCCCCTTTACCATACTTCATTTTTTTTTTGAATTTAGATTCATCAATTTCTACAGTTTTACTAGACTTTTATGCTTTTTATTTGTTATGGATTTTTTAACAACATGCTACCACACATATTTTTGCAAAAAAGTGAAACTAATCAACTGAACTGTTGCCTACTCATAAATATAATTTTGATATTATTGGGCACAATCATATGTCAACCACAAAACTTATGTAAAGAAAGATTCGACTTTTCAATCCAAAACACATCTAATTGTGTTACATGTATGACATGGATAATAGATAAATGTAACCTTATTTGTTGTACTTATATACTTCAACAATTTCATATTTTTACCACAAACATTGCATATCATGGAGGACTTGAGCAAACTATAAGACTAATTGCAGTGACAGAAAAATTTGGGTGCTGGGAACTGAAAATGCCCATACGAAATAGTTTGACCTCAAGATCCATGGGCCTAAAGGGTATGAGGCATTTTAGATGGTCTTATTGATCAGCTAAGGACTTAATAGTCTGTTACTAATTTCAGGAAAACGATGTAAACGGGCAATAGATGTGTAAACAATGGGTTGTAGTGTTGGATCAATGAGTGAACTGAGCATTGACGATAGACAATAGAGAAGATATGGTCAAAAACATTGCAAATTTGTATTAGTTGTGAAAATATGGGTTCAAAAGATATAGATCTGTAACCCTCTTGTGGCTTTCAAAGTGTGAAATTGCAAAGGCTTCAGAAATCCCCTTGAAATTGATGTTGGAAAATTTGGTGCATGGGTGGTTGTCAATGTTGAGGAGAAATGGTTGCATGCTCTTAGATCTTTGAATGTAGAAAAGATTTGAAGTCCCAAAAGTCTCAAAAAAAGTCCTAAAAAGTGGTGTTGGTTTCTATTTATATAGGTGGTGGTTTGTTGTTTTCATTTCCATTCTGTTCTAACAAGTTTTCCGTCATTCTACACAACATTTTTACAATTTAAGTTGGCCAAAAAAGTGAAGTGTATTTTATGTAATTTATGCTAAAGTTGGCAGCGTTTTTTACGTCATGAGCTTTATGTTGGTCTAGAATAATCCATAGCATTTTTTATGCTTTATGCTATGAATTACACTTTATGTTATGAGAATGCTTTGGGGCTTCAATGAAATAGGGTTACAAGATAGATTTTTGAGGGGAAATCAAGGCATTTCTTTTGCTCTTGAATCTAGTCAGAATTACATTTGAAAGTTACATAGAAAGGACTTAAGTTTTCCCCTTGGCTACTAGGCTTCCCTGTTCACAATTGAATTTTCTTTGAAATGTTTTATTGACCCCTCTTTGTTGATGTTTACAAGATTGACCCGAAAGATATCAACAAAGAATGTGAAACACTGCTGTAGGTTCATCACCAATGCATCTCTTTCCACACTTGATTTTGTAAATGTTGAAGCCCCTAAAGCTAGTAATGACCCAACCTATGTTGCCTATAAAAACCAATAGACAAAGATGGATAGGGATAAGGGTAAACAAGCACACACAACTATGGCCACTATAGCAAAAGATGCAAACTCGACAGAGGGGCAAAAGATGTCACAACTAACACCCCTACTATCTCATCTCAACCATCAACTTTGGGCACTTCCAAGGCATCTAGCCAAACAAAACCAAATTTTAAGCATAAGGATAGGTCTAAGTACACCAAATTGCCGATGAAACTTTCTGAGCTTCTCGATCAACTACTTAAAAATAGCCACATTCAACATAAGCAATTGTCAGAGAATGCTCATAAGAGACATGATTGTCTTTGTGAAATCACTAGAGACCGAATGGTAGCAACCAAAGACGATCCCCAATTGCCAAAATACTTCCATCTAGATAGGTTCTGCCATTATCAACAACTTCTTGGCCATGATACTGATTTCTGCTTGGCCTTGAAAGATGATCTCCAAAAGATAATTGATAGTGGGGAATTAGTCCTAAATGCATCCAACCCAGAAAGCCAGTTGATGCATGTGTATAAGGACCCCCTTAACACTAGCAATGATCCCTCCATGATAGCCACCTTTAATGTCCTTACTAAGCCAAAACTTGCTAGGGAGAAATTTGTGGTTAAGGTACCACCCCACAATAACTAGGCTACAACTTCATCAAGTGCGAAAACACCTTTTGTTATAAGGGTACCACCACCAACAACTCCAAGAGAGCCAGTTGTCATTAGGGTTCCTCCACCCTTTATGAGTAAGCTTGCGACAGACATTGACCAGTGTTCACCTGTAGTAGCCAATACATTGACACCGTCCCCATCAACCAATAAGAAATCACCATTGAAACAACAAAAGCCATTAGTTTCCAAGCCTAAAACCATAGAAAATACTCAACAAAAGGTTTGGAAGGAAGTTGGTCCCCCAAAACCTACCTTGATTTCAGTTATACCTATGGATTTCATTTTTCAAACTACATCAACTATTCAGCCCAAAGAAAGCCATAAACCAAATAATAGCAAGGGGCCCAAACAACACATGTTGAAGCACAAAGTAAAAATCTTAGGCAAGATGGAGGAAGTCAAGGCCACTGAAGTTGAAAAACCACATGCCAATGATAAAGACTTCTTCATAGCCATGGAATAAGTTAAACTTTCATTAAAACAAAAAAATACATCATTAAGCCTTTATGACTTGGTCATGACCTTCCTTGCTCACCATGAAGCACTAGTAAAAATGTTGACGTGAATCCCTGTGAGTGAAGATATGCCTGCTAGTGAGGAGTCCATCCACTCCATCATTATGCCACCTCCACTGAAAGAGGATTAGTAACCTACTATGCTAACGTTTTGTGATAGTGAATTCAAAACTAATATGCAAAGTGGTGAAGTGCTATGTGCCTCACTCTTTATCACCATACTTGTTGGTCAATACAATGTTCATTGTGTTCATGTTGATGGTGGAGCAGCAACAAACGTCATTCTTTTGCCTATTGTTGAATGTTCAGGCCTAGTCGGAAATGTGCAAGAAACTACTACGTTTGCACTCAAATCCTTCAATGGATCACAGGTAGCAATGAGGGGCTTGATATCGTTAGACTTGGTAGCCATGGAATAGTTTACCACATTTGCCGACTTCCTAGTAGTTGAAGAAACACCTGGATTCAATTTAATTTTAGGACGACCATGGTTGGCAAAACTATGAGCAATTTCTTCACCCATCCATCAAGAAATTCTTTTAATTTATGAAGGTGGTGAAATAGTAATCCATGGGGACAGTGTACTCCCCTTATCCATCAAAAACATCAACATTGATCAAGGTTCTGAGGTGGAGTTTCAAGAGGAAACTTCAGTTGACAATATTGTTACCGATACCAAAGATAGCTAAAACAATTAACATTGAAACCTTAGATGAGGCCTGGGAGGAACTCCCATTTAGCATCATGAGGGAGATGGAGAATATCAAATCGTGCATGAAAAATCCTATGGGTTTCCTAATCTTTTGAAGATTAGAAAACAATTGCGTGACTGACGCTTCTCCCCTCTCTTACTTTGTATATACATGGTGGTCTTTTACTTTGTTGCATTATTTTCAACTTTTACTTTTATTTGTGTATTTCATTTAAAAGCTTTTACTTTATCATATTATGTTTTTTTTTTGGTTTTTGCTTTATTGCCTTGTTTTTTTTTTAAGTTTTGACTTTCATGTTTAATTTGTAGTTTACGTTTATTGTTTTACGCAGGAAACTTAAAAATACATACATACATAAATATAAAAAGCCAAGAAAAAACTTTTGACCAGGGAACAACATAAAACCAAAAAGTAACATAGTAAGCCAAAATGTAACCAAATTGCCTATATTTTAGCCAAAAGCAAACAGTGTAAAGAATAATACACAGTCTTTGAAGCCATGGAGGCTAATAAAGCAGTAGCAAAACAACAGTATAAAACCAGTAGACATAACATGTAAAAAATATATATATAGCAAAGCACATCATGTGCATCAAAAGCTTAATCAACCCATAGGAGGAGGTTGAATGCAGCCCACACTAGCATAATCACCATTATTGCCTGGGGCTTGTAAACGAAACAAGTAAACATATAATCATTAGTAACAGTAACCATAAGCATAGCCTAAATAAAAGCAACAATAAAAACTAAATTAACAAACCTTAGGAGAATTAAGAGCAACCTCCTCTAGAGCAAACTTTGGGAGGCTTGCTGTAACCCTGTGGAGTATCTCGTCCTCACTCATGTGAGTCCAATCGATGCCATCGAAATCCACTCCCTCAAGAACCCTCTCCCTCTCCACATCAGTTTACTCAAGTGCATTGTGAGGAGAAGTGGTTGTGGAGGTCTCCCTGGATGCATTCATGATCTGAGGAGTAGGAGACTCAAGCACATCTATTGATTCCTTGAACAACCTGAAAGCTTCAATAGCCCCTATGCCCTGCATAAACATATCAAGTGCATGCTTCTTGATAGTCTTAGCCCTCCATGACTTTTGGGCACTTTCTTTCTGTTTCTTGTACTGCCTATTGTGTGCCTTCTGCCCCTTGCCCCATTCCAACACATAAGCACAGTAGTCCCTCCATTCTTATGTCTTACGCACCATGGCCTCTACCTTCAAATCCTTCTCTAGGTTGCTCTTAGTTGCAGAAACTCTACCTTGTATAGTTGACCAGTATTGAGACCACTCAATTTCCTTGGTTCTCAAGGAATCCTTGTTGGCCACATGAGCCTCTACAAACTCCTTTCAATCTCTGAGGCCCAAGTTCTCATTAGAGAGCTTTGTTGAGTCTCCTAGAAAGACTCTGCACATGCTGTAGCACGCTTTAGAGCTCCCTCGAACAATTTCCTAGGCACGTTCTTGTACTTAGGTGGCAAAACTGGAAGTTCATTGAACTCAATGTGCCATGTGGGAGTCCACTGAATCTTGGAAGCTGCCAAAAACAAACAAAACAACCATAAAAACATAGAACCATAGCAACCATACAAATTATAGAAACATAAAAACTTAAAAAAAAATTTGAAATGCAAAACAAAACTACAATGTTTTTTACTAGCTCTTGGTTACAACTGTTGTAGCCTATCCACCATGTTGTCAACGACCCCTCTCATGAACTCCACCTTGTTAGGTGCCTCTGTTAAAGGCTTAGATTGAAATGTAGATATTTCCAAAGGAGCTTCAGTTTCTACTCCCTGCCAGAATAGTCATGTTAGTCAATACATACATGTATGGGTCTACAACAAAAAACTAAGACAAAAATATGAACAATCTCAATATAGCCAAGAAAAACCTCGAATGCTTAGCAGGAAAATCATGAGGAATGTCCATTAGAAGCTTGCTGAGGAATTTCCATCAGAGCATCGCCATATGAAGGGAGATCATCTAGGAATATGGATGCTAGAGCATCGTTGGCCTCCATAGCCATTTGCTCCTCTTCCTCCTTGTGTTGTTGTTTTGCCTTTGTTGCAGCCTTCGCTGTTGGTTCTTGTTGGTTGGTTGTACATGAAGCCATAAATCAAAATTACTAAACAATTCATCTAAGAAGTAATCAAATGCAACAAAATCAAAAATACACACACATACCATCCAAAACTTGTTGGGCCTTCTTGATTTTTATTCCAAACTTAGGCCAAGGCTCCTTTTTACTCTAGACTAGAACATTTGTTTTATTCATTCCCTAGCAACCCCCTCAGCCTCTACGTGTAACCTATTGGCCCTCTTTGCTTGGCCCCTAGTAGCCACAGCCTTAATCCCCATGTTGTTCAAGGAACATCTATGTTGACCACTGATATCTTTGGTGGTCACAGATAATGATTCACCAACATCTTCAACAGGAGGATCTTGGGTGGGATGAAATTAGCAAAATGTTGTGCCCAAGGCTAGGAAAGCTGGGACATGTCACATTCTACCCACTTCTTGTTAAACTTCACCACCAAGAACTTTGCAAACCTCCTCAAATATGCATTGAAAAATGGAAAGTGTATGCAATACATGGAGGTGATTTTTTTACGAACCTTTTGGATTTCAGCATGAAGCCTTGCAACCAAGATTGTAGCCCACTCAAATCTAGTTCCATCTGTTATCGCCTCTCTCATCATCCAAGCCTGTTGTAACCCCATGATATTCTTCTATGACAATAGCATAGGGAATACCCTTGAATGAAACAAAGGATACAACTTGTTGGCTTTCTTGATCTCATAGTTCTCCAAAGACAACGTAACACCAAGAGGAGATTTCAATCAAGTTTCTAGGGTCTCCTTATGGTTTGAATACCTCCCTCCTTTTGCTACCATCTTGACCCCTTTGCAAGGGATCTCAAACAAGTTATGGAATGAATCCTCATCAATGGTCGAGACCATTGGTAAGCCATCAACATGAGTACAAAATTTTGTTACATCTTCATTGAACGAGTTAATCAAATTTAGCATCTTCACAAGTGAAATAGTGGTAGGAAACATAAACATATCAAACAAGCTTGTGTTCAATATCCTTTGTTAGATGTCTGCTGAATTTGTTGGGCAACCACTCTTGGGCCTTGTTCACCTCACCCCATTTGAGAAGTATCTTCCCTTTAGTTTGACCAGAACTAACCATGGTGATGGCAAACCTCCTCACAAAATCTGTTTGAGACAAAATTTAGTTAGCCTATCAAACTATATACCAACAATGTTGACTATGAAAAACCAAATAAGAATGATAATAAAATAAAAAAAATTTTACACTTACTTGATTTAGCAGGCAAAGCCAAAGTTTTATGTTGGATTGGTACCTGTATGCCATAGTTTGGGAGATCCCAAAACTCATGGATATGTTTGACAGCCATGCACTATTGATGCAGTTGTGAGTAGTGCATCTATATATTATTTACTATTATTGAGGTATGATTGGTAGTTGGCCTCTACATCGTATTCTTTTTTGGTACGTTTGTTATGGATCAAGCCTCCTCGAGAGTTATAAATGAAATATATATTATTTATCATTCTTGAAGTATAATTGGTAGTTAGACTTTCAACCAAAATAAGGGGTTCCAAGATTGGGCTTTCTCTAAATCTTGGCATTTTTTGGAAGAATTAGGTGTCTTCAAGTTGTCTGGCATTCCTTTTTTCTTTGCTAGATCCTCAAAAGCTTTGAGCTCTCACAATGGAGACAATTGAGATAAAGCTTTGTAAGTTGAAAGACAAAAAGCTTTCAATGGTTAGAAAGTTTATTATTTGTAAGCATATCATCCAAGCAACTTATGAGTACTCTTCCTTGTGTTGGGCTCCGAGTGATGCTACATATCTCATTGAATAACTTGTAAAAAAATTCTTTTGTAGTAGTACTACTCTAGAAAGGGCTTTTGTTGTGTTGTTTGAAAAATGTACACTTCATGCAAAGAGGCTGGTGGCTTAGGCTTGGTTAATTGTTATTAGCAATGTATTACCTTATTTGTCAAGTGGGTGGTAAAGTGCTTAACTAGTATGGAGCTTTGAAAGCTCTTATTTCATAAGGGCATCTAAATGGGTAAGCTTAAAGGTTGTGATTACTAAAAAAATATTCATTTGGTGGCTTCCCATTAATAATGAACTGTGGCATCCACACCTTTATAGTAGATGATGTTGTTAATGATAAATTTTGGTTGTTCAACAAAACCCTTAACATCTTGTTTAATGAGACTATTGCCTAGGGCATCTCTCCTATGGGAATAGAAACCTAGGAAATGTCTTGGGTGGGTCTAAGTTAGAGACAGGAAATTGTATATTGTGTATAATTATAGAGAATCAAAATCTTTATTATGTTTAGAAATGAAAATTACCATTAAAACTAAATTTTAAAATGATGAAATTGAAAATTAATTATGCATAAAAAGAAACAAAAGAGATTCAAAGTAGGAAACAACTTTGAGAATTCTGAGAAATTATTTAAACTTAACATTTGTAATATTGTCTATTTATTTAATCAAAATAAGCTTTAGTATAGCAAGTTATATGTTTTATATCCAAACATGTTAAGACTTTGAAATAATACATTTTGAACAAAAATTGAAGTAATATGTCAAAGTTTAGATTGAAGATAAAGAGTTACCAAAATCAAATATTATTTAAAACAGAAAATGAAGTTCACAACTTGAACATAAATTTGGATTGTAACACTACATGAAAGTAAACAAGTAACTCGAACATCTCAACGTAACTTCCAAAAAATGTAGTTGATAAAATCACATCAAACTTAATGCAGTCAGTTTGAAAAATAAAAAAAGAAAACCAAGAAATTGAGACTTAGCTCTCAAATTGATTTTTTAATAGCTTGTATTAGGTTTACCACTTGCTGCCACAATTTTGTGCTCTATTAGAACTAGGAGAATCAATTTTGGAGGAGAAGAGTATGGCAGGACAAAGTTCAAGAGACAGAAGACAAAGGATTTGCAAGGAAGGCAAGCATTTTTGGCGGAAGAGAGTACTTGGTAGAGCTGTGGAATTCTAGAACTAGGGGAATCAGGTTTTCTTGTCCTAAGTTCCAAGTAATTGAACTATCTGTTCCCTTTCAAAAATCTAAGTCTGTACTTTATTTTGTTCTTTTTTCTTTCTCTTCCTTTCTAGATTAGGTCAAGTCACCGAGGTGAAGGTGGAAGAACTTGATGTAGAGTTATATTTAGGTAGAGCCGTCTTCTCTAAACTACCTAAGGAATTGAGATCCCATTGAAAGCATTTGTTGTGAAAAGTTTATCATGTAAAGGTCTGTGCTAAGAAATTCCAGTAGTAAGTGGTAGTCCTAGCAGAGGCTATTAGAATATCAATTTAATAGCTAAGTGTCAATTTCTTAGGGTGTTTTTTTTTTCATATTGAGTGCACTACATTTGGTGTGATATGTTGGGACGTGACAATTACATTTTTACTTTCATGTAGTGGTACAATCCAAATTTCCAGTTGGGAACTTCACCTTTTGTTTTAAATAAGATTTGATTTCAATACTTGCTTTCTCTCTAATCTAAACTTTGGCATATTACTTTTATTTTAGTTTAAAATATATTTCCTCAAAGTCTTCATAAGTTGGATATACAACAAGTTAACTTGTCATGTGAAAACTTATCTGTAATCAAACAAATAGGCAATATTATAAATGTTTTCTAGAACATAAGTTTAAATACTATCTTAGAGTTTTCAAAAGTGTTTCTTGCTTTGAATCTCTTTTGTTATCGTTTATGCAAAACTAAATTTTAATTTCATCATTTTAAAATTTACTTTTAATGGTAATTTTCATTTCTGAACGTAATAAAGATTTTGATTATTTATAATTATATACAATATTCAATTTACTGTCTCTAACTTAAGTTGATTAATTTTAAGTTTGAAATCTATTATTGCCTTACCCAACTAAGACTTTTCTTGAGTTTCTGTACCCATAAGGGGACACCCTAGGTGATAGTCTCCCCAAATTAGTTATTAAGGGTTTTGGTGTACGACCAAAATTTATGCATTAACAAGTGTAAAGCTTAGTGGTACCTACATTTTATCTCTTCGTTGGAATAATTGATGGATTACTTAGCTAGAGTGCTAGATTCTCTATGACATTAATGTTTCTAAAAAGTCCACTTTTTTTCTTAAATCTTTTGCATAACTTGAACATAACTTTAACTATTTAGGATTCTAATAATGGTCTTTTTGATTTTTCATAAATCAATCGTCATTCACTTTTTCCATTTTGATCCAAGCTTGCCTATACTATTATTAGTTCTAATACTAGTATTTGGCCAATATTCAATCATTTATGAAATGTCAACCATCATGTGCAATTATGTAATTGTTAGATTTAGAAGATAGGAAATGCTTCCACACCTTTAAAAATTAAGTATTTTTAATGCTATTTGATTTATCAAGGTTTTCCTATTGGTATCCACCACTATCATTTGGGAGTTCATAGCCCTAGATGTTCTCTTTGCAACATGGAAGACTCATTCATCCACTGTTGTTTTATGTGTCCACTTATTCAAAGTTCTTGGTCTTGGTGCATCTCGTATTTACGTTTTTGAGCAAAGGTTAGAGAAAGTTTTAAATGACAATACTCCTCAACTTGAATGATTTTTATTTTACATGTGGGAGTTGCTTTTGCTGCTTTATTCTTCGTGTCATTTGAAAATTTGAATGTAATGTGTTTTACCATAAAGATTCTCTAGCTAATGCCCCTCCTTTGTTTGAACAAGGTGATGTCATTCAACAACTTATGCTTTAGTTGCAGTCCTAACTGTATACATCATTTATTTTTCTTTTTGTTTACAAAAAAGCTTTAGTAAGAAGTGAAAACTTGAAAGGGTGCTTTTGAAAGAGAGTAAGGTTTAATCCTTTTGTTACCTTAGAGGGAAGGTTTTCAAGATTGGTTTTAAGGATGGAGAAACTCTAGGAAGATGGAGAAACTTTGGGAGTGTGATCAATATACCATTCATAATGGGATTTGCACTGATCTTGGTATTGTTGTTGAATTAGGGTAGCCATATAAGTTTCATTTGGTTTGCAGAAATGCAAAAACCTAGAGGAACGATGTGTCCATCCTTCTCTTATTAATAATCTTGTACAAACATGAAAACACATAAAATAAATGATCAAGAGAGTTGATACTCTCTTGTTAAGAAGTCAACTAAATTATTCTGCTTCCTACTAATATATTTAGTATCAAAATCAAAATTGTCAAGAAACAGAGATCATCTAATTAGCATTGTATGGGCTACTTTATTTAGCACTTTATTGGATAGATACTAATCGAAATGTTTTAGGTAACTTCTAATAGTGAAATGGACAACTTGAAGAAAGAGCCTAAATTTTTCAACGTTGTTTACAATGGTTAGAAGCTCTTTGTTAGTAACTATGATAATCTTGTTGAGTATCCATAAATCGTCTAGAATGATACCTACATATCTAAACTCTATTATCTTTTTCTTCTTTAAGACTCGCTCCCTAAAATTCTTCTAATGTGTTGGTTTCAAGGATTACTCTACCATTAGTTGGAAGCCTTAATTAGGGTAGATTTTTGCATCTTTCTTTGATCCTTTGAACCATTGTAGTATGCTCGCGTGTCCATGGTTGTGGAGAGCTAGAAAGTTGTTCATTTATTAATTTTCTATCCTTGGATAGGTTGTGGTAGAATCCTGAGACATAGTTGATACATCCAAGGAAATGTTGGAGTTGGGTTTTGTCGGTTATGACATCAGGGAATTTGCTAATAGAGTTTAAGATATGATCTTGGAGGGTTATTTGTCCATTTTGGATATGTAAACCTAAGAATTCTATTTCAGTTTGGACTATTACCATTTTGGTAGGTGACAATACTAGTCCATTTGCATCTCCTAATTGTCTAAATTGTTATAGGTGTTCTAGATTTTTTTGGGGTGTCTTACTCATTGCAAATATGTTGTCAATGTATACTAGGATAAACTCATAACCTTTGAATATATGATCCATATGTTTTTAAAATATTGAGGGAGTTGTTTTAATACCAAATGGGAGTACTGTCCATTCATATAAGCTTCTGGGGACAGTAAATGTTGTCTTCCATCTGTCCTCCCTCTAGTTGTACTTGTATATGCCAAAACCTAGATTTTAGATCAAATTTTGAATATAAATTTCCATGTCAAAGTCTCTGAAATAAATCATCTTTATTGGGGATTGGGTGTTGAACATGTTTTATCAAATCATTGAGGGTTTTGTAGTTGACCACTAGTCTTTTTTTTCCCTCTAATTTGTTTGGCTCTTTTACTGACATAAAAGGCCACACAAGCAAAAGAACTATTACTTGGTTGAATCAGTTTTTTCTCTTGTAGATTGTCAACTTCCTTTTGGCATTTTTTGCTTAGAGAAGGAGGCATCCCAATATGATGAGCTTTAGCTTTTATTTGGATATTGTTTTTGAAGTCAATTGTACATCAGTGTTGTTTCTTATGCCTAAAGCATGTTGGATCATCAGAGGTTGATAGTTGTAATTTGCTAGTAATGTCATAAAAGTTGGTTTCTAACTTGCTAACCATATAACTACCCATTGCATGTTTGTTGTAGAGGAACATGGCTTGTATAATTTTGTTGTCATGGAATTGTCTCTAAAATTTGTACGTAGGTTGGGGCAATAGTCTAAGTTCCAAGTGTATCAAGATTATCCTTTCCAATATGGTTATAACTATTCATTTGATAATGAATAACTGTAATGTTAATTTTCTTATCTCCTATTTTTATAGGGATGCAAGCTTTGTGACTGTTGGTGACCCTTTGAATGTTGAAATGTATAAAAGTTTTCTTTTTTGATTCTTCCTAGGCATCAACTGGAATGGTGTGCCATCTTGCCAGGGAAAGTTTTGCACCAGAGTCTATTAGGGCATCAACAGGATATGCTTTGTAATGGTCTAGCATGATCCAGAATGTACATATGGGTAGTTTGGTGTTAATCTTGGCATTTAAACTAACATCTGTTATTGGCATGACTTGCGTTTCTTCTTGGTACTGTGCCTGTTGATAGCTTTCTTCTATTAACTCAAGTTCTTTGATTTCATTCTTTGGCTGGATAATAAATTTCTTGAGTTGTTTTATTCTCGATCTTCTTAGTAAGGATTCATCCATTGGTGGTGGTTTAAAACTCTTTTGTGGTTTGGATGATGATGCATATGTGGGTTGTATTTCTACTCATTCTTCATATTCTTGTTCGGGTTGACTTTCAGGGAATTCTTGCCATTGCCTAACTATATTATCTCTAAGATTATCAAGATACTATTGTTTTTCTTGGATTCATCTATTTAAATAGACAATTTTGTTGATTTCAGGAATAGGTAGCTTGATTTTTTCTTTTTGGAGTTTTTTAATGTCTGTTTCTATACGCTGGTACTTAGGTTCTTTTTGTGCTAAGTCTATTGATTTGTCAAACTCTTCTTGGATATTGGCATTGCATAAGTAGTAATCTAAGTCTACTAGAATATTCATGATCTGGATCCCATTGGTTTGAATAAGCTCCATAACCTGAAGTATTCGTCCTCTTCTAAGAGAATATCTCCTGCCTCAAATTTTGGATTTTCATTTATGATTAAATCATAGTATTTTTCATACAGGTTCATTTCTTCTAAAATGTTTACAGTTTTAGGGTATTTGTCTTTTTTTTGGACAGTTTCTAGCATAGTGATTGCCATTACATAGGAAGCATTGGATTTGGTCTTTTGAAACCTTTGCTTTTTTACGCTTAAACATTCCATAGAATGGTTTTCTCTGAAATTTTTTAGGCTTCCATTCTTTCTTACAGCATTGTTTATGTTTGGTAGGCTGTTTTGATGCTCTTTTCTTTGGTGGTTTGAAGCCATAGTTTTTGGGGCTTAGGTCAAAACAAAAAGAGGCCTAATCCTTTTTCTAGTCGGCCTATATGTTTTTGTGCTGCCAAATCTTGGCATATGATAGTGTTTGTTTGATGGATGAATTGTCTAAGTTCTCCAAAGCTCATCCCATCAATTGTCTTTCCTACATAATTTAATTCATGTTTATATTTTTGCATGAAGGCTGGTGGAACAGATGGAAGCAGGCTTTCTGTTGCAGTCCTATTATGGGCTAACTTTCCTTTGTAATACTGGTCTAGGTAAGGTTCTGTGTTCTGGATATCTTTCAAGGTGGATCTAAGAAACTTCTCCCTGTATTCATCTTCTAGGTTAGTCTTATTTCCTATGAATTCTTTTGTTAAGGCACTAATAAACTGCGTAGAAGTTGATTTCTAATGTCAGAAGGAATTTGGTTACACCATTTTCTTAAGTTCTCTACGAAATTGAATGCATAGTTTTGTATCGAGTTCTTAGGAGTTTTGTGTTCTAAGAGAACTTGCTCGTGTATGGCACCTGTGATTCTATCTATGAACTTGTTTCTATCTTTTATACTCTTGTAGCCCTTTTCTGCTCTTGTAGCCCTAGGTTTGTTAATCTTACTCCTATTAGGAGTATTTTTAGTTGGAGAGTCTAAACAAGTTCCATAATTAGGGATACTTGAGGTGTTTGGTTTTGGGATTTCTTGTTTAGGTACCCAACATTTTACTGCAATGTTTATTTCCTTAAGTTTTGCACTATTTTTCTTAATCTTGTTGAGATAGGAGCAACTAGGTGCAACTTGTATAGAGTGTTGAGTTGATATGTCTATTTGCCCAATTTTGTAGTTTGCTTGTTTCAGCAGGGAGATCATTAGAAAATTTTTCAAACATCAAATGTGTTTTTCCTTGTTCTTTTTCTATTGAACCTATTAAAGTGTTTAGTCTGTATTCTCTCTGATTCATTGTCAGAGCTTTGCATATTGATGCTGATATTTAACAAAGCATCGCATTCTGCGTAGTGATAGTTGTGGTTGTGGTTTATTGCTGCAGAGTGGGGATAAGACTCATCTATGTCTTCTGTTTTAGGGGTTTTTCTAGTTGAGGACTCTGCTTTTTTTTGGATGATCTTTTCTAAGTATACTAGAGATGGTAGTGTTTGGACCTTTTTCTTTTAATATTTCTTTCAGTTTTTGTTCTGTCTTGTCTAGATTATCTGGCATCTTAAGAGATTTTCTGCTAGGTAGTAGCGCTGTTTTTCCTTTTGGGAATAGTATGTGAGGTTCTAATTGTCATTGCATCGGATACAAAGAAAGGATCATTTTCAGTAAAGATGGGGTCTTGGGTTTTACGTTATAATACCTTTTCCCTATTCCACCAGTTTTCACAGATGGTACAAAGTTGTAAAATTCTTCCATAGAGTTGTCTATCTATGGGTATGCAATATGGATTGGGAGATCTTCAGTATTAATCTCTGTTCGATACTCTATATTTGTTCATCCTACATAGACTACTTGCTTTCCAAAAGGAAGTAGTGTTTTGATGCTTATTGATGAGAATAAAATTTTTCTTTTTTCATTTTTCCCAAGCATCAACTGGAATGGTGTGCCATCTTGTTAGGGAAAGTTTTGCACTAGAGTCTATTAGGGCATCAACTAGATATGCTTTGTAATGGTCTAGCTTGATCCAGAATATACATATGGGTATTTTGGAGTTAATCTTGGTATTTAAACTACTATTATTGGCATGGCTTGTGTCTCTTCTTAGTATTGTGACTGTTGATAACTTTCTTCTATTAACTCAAGTTCTTTGATTTCATTTGTTACCTGGATAATAAATTTCTCGAGTTGTTTTATTCTTGATCTTCTCAGTAAGGATTCATCCATTGGTGGTTGATGAGTGGGGAGGTACCCCTACACTCAACCATACGAATACGAGTGTCTTACGTGCGATCTGGTTGAACTCCAAGGACTAAGTGTTTACGCGCCCTAATGAAACACTTAAGGTTAATCAATCGTCGCCCTTCCAAACTTACTTGTATTGTTACGGTTGTATGGTTAAGTAAGTTTGAGGTATGTGATTTTTATGAATTTTATCTTTTTAACACCTATGCTAAGAGGGAAGGGTGAAGACAACTAAATAACTAATTTCCATTAACTATTCACTAACTAAGCTTTAATTATCCTAGCATCGAACAACAAGAATGATAGCAATAGCAACAGCAGGAGCAGCAACAACAACAGGAACAACAACGAACAGGAGCAGTAGGAGCAACAGGAGCAACAACAACAAGGGCAACGACAATGCCAACACCATCAGGAACAACAGGAGCAACCGCAACAGCAACCACAATAGCCACAACAACTGGGGGTGGCCTCGATGGGCTGGGGGTTGAGAAACTGGGGGGACCGGCACCCGGTGGCGCCATCGAGGCCCACTCCCACAGTGATCACACTTTGTGGTTGCGGGTTCACCACCCCCCATCTGAGGGCATCCGCACTATGCAGCGGAGTCTTATTGGCCGTTTCATCTCCCGAGGAGCCTGCTCGCGGTTGGACCTTGTCCGCCGGTGGGCAAAGGAACAGTGGAAGGTGGGTGATGTCGATGTTCGGAGCCTTTCCGAGGACTTGCTCCTCTTTATTTTCCCGTCCCTGCAGGCCAGGGATTCGGTGCTGCTCAGTGGCCTGTGGTTCTATGGGGCTCGGGGGCTCACCCTGATCCCGTGGTGCCCCGGGGCCCACCGAGAAGCTCACTTGTTTACCTGGGCCTTGGTCTGGGTGCAGGTGGTCGACATTCCTTGGGAACTCTAGAACCTTAAGCTCTTGACGGAGGTTGCAGGCTTTTTTGGTGACTTCATTGCCTTCGACTGCGTCACGTGGTCGATGGAGAGAATGGGTTTTGCCTGCTTCTGCGTCTGGCGTAGTTTGTCGGAGACAGACCTCGTTCGGGTGGTAGTGCTGGAGCTCCTTGGTGGGGAGGAAACCCTCCAAGTTACTTTTGAGAACCTTGGAGCGGACCTTGCCTCGACGCACGGCATGGAAAACCAAGCGGGTAGGCCAGACGGGTACGGGTGTTGTGGGAAACCTGGACACCTAGAAGTAGAATGTCACCCGTACGCCCCCTCCTCCACCCCCCTTCCCCCCCTTACCAGTCTTCCCTTGCCAAGAC
>MNCI01016355.1:261300-288710 GCA_015680685.1 Gnetum montanum | reverse complement strand
TACTACGTAACACAATCATCAGTTAAAGGTCAAGCCATAGCGAATCAAATGGCCGCATCACCAACGCATGACCAAGCAACCATAGAGCCTGAATTCCCGGATGAAAGTATAAGCACAATAGACACAGTGCCTGATGACTACGATGCTATTTTAAACTTCGATGGAGCGTCCACCTCTCGAGGAGGAAGCGCTGCTGCTATCATCGCTTATCCCTCCGGGGAGATCCGACCCTTTGCCTATCGCTTCAATTTTCACTGTACTAACAACATAGCAGAGTACGAAGGTCTCCTTAGAGGTCTCGCGACAACACTGGCTTCAGATATCACACGGCTCATAGTCAGAGGGGATTCACAATTGGTTGTAAACCAAGTTACAGACATTTACACATGCAAAGCCCAACATTTACAACCATACTGTGACTTGGCGAAACATTTAATAAAACGATTCGAAAACATCGATGTGCAACACGTCTCTCGAAACGATAACACCATCGCAGACGCGTTAGCCACACTAGCGTTAGATATATCGCCCGACATGTTCCATGCCTTGCCAAGCTCCGTAATCAGGTACGATGAACCAATAACCTTCGAAACATTGCCGATCACATCTGTTAGTACAACACACGCGATAGAATGGTACGATGACATAAAAGAGTACCTTCTACGCAGCGAAGCCCCGCGACATCTAACAAATGCGCAAAAGGACGCCGTCCCAAAACGTTCTAAGCAATATACCCTGGTAGGGGACACACTATGTCGTAGATCCTACGAAAGCGTATTGCTAACGTGCGTCAGTAGTACCGACGCCCAAACAATCATTGATCAGGTACATGAGGGACTATGTGGAGGACACAGCACCAAAAGCCATGGCCATGAAAATAAGACGCTTAGGCTATTATTGGCCACATGGAATACGACTGCTCCTCCAAAGTCAAAACATGTAACATTTGTCAAAAACATAGTAACTTAATACATGTACCGCCAAACGAGTTGCACACAGCACAAATAACATGGCCTTTTCAGAAGTGGGGATTGGACCTTATCGGCCCGATAACACCCCCATCTTCTGCGGGGCATAGTTTCATCATAACCGCTACTGAATATTTCACGAAGTGGGTGGAAGCAGCTCCCTTTCGAAAAACAACTTCTAAACACGTGTGCAACTTTATTCTAGAAAACATTGTAACCTGTTTTGGCACCCCCTTGACAATTATCACTGACAACGGGCCGCAATTTAGTAGTGCCGAAACAAAAACCTTTTGCGATGGTCTGGGGATCAAACACTCGTTCTCTTCTCCTTACTATCCTCAAAGCAATGGGCAGGCAGAAGCAACCAATAAGACAATCATAACGATACTTAAGAAAATGCTAACCCAAAGCAAAAGGAAGTGGCACGAGCAATTACTATATGCATTATGGACTTACCGCACTACTCACCGGACGTCAATAGGTAAAACTCCGTACAGTCTTGTTTACGATTTAGAAGCTGTTTTACCTTTAGAATTGCAGGTACCATCTTTAAGGATCACACTCTCTGGACTCCTCGATGATGGTCAAAACAATGAGCTACGTCTCATTGACCTCGACTCGGCGGAAGAAGAATGTGTACGCGCACTCGATTAGATCGAATGGTACCAAAAGCAACAACGACAACGACATCGGCATGACATCAACAGACGCCCAATTCACGAAGGCGATCTCGTACTCAAAGCTGTTCGGGAACACCTGGACAAATTCTCAGCCAACTGGGAAGGGCCTTACGTGGTCATCAAAGCATTACGTGGTCATCAAAGCATTCGATAACGGTGCATTCAAGCTGGCCGACACGGAAGGGAACGAGCTCGCTAATCCAACAAATCATTTGTACCTAAAACCGTTCTATATCTGAACACAAACTCAGGTACGTGGAAGTTCTGGAATCATGATTATAAACTGATACCACAGCGAAGTCCTGAAATCACGACTATAAACTGATACCACAGAACAGTCCTAGATTATGACTTAAAACTAATACCACAGTGTCCGCAATGACAATAAACTACCATCCGTCCGGCATGACAGTAAACTGCCGTCGTCACAACCATCAGGGTCTGCCAAGACTATAAACTAGCTTGCCTCTTCATAGTCCGTTAAGACTAAAAACTGGCAATGTACCGTCCGCCACGACGCTAAACAGGCAATGTCCAACGGGTTATGACATAAAACTAACCCACGACAGTCTGCTAAGATTATAAACTGGCAAGTTCACATCCAGCACCTCACTCCGTCGCCATGCTCATTCATTGCTCGCTTCATTGCACCACTTGCTATCAGCTGCCATCTTCCGTACTTCTTTCATCTGCATACAGTACCTGCCGCTCTTCAGCACCTCTGTGCCATCAGCCGCCATGTAAGTTTAAGCTCGTCTATTCACTCACGGTTTACTTGTCTCCTTGGCGTTACGTTTGCAGGATGACACCGGAAGTTTCATACAAAGATGCATAAGACAATGTTTGCAACGTACCTGGCAGGACTAAATCAAACCATTCACTAGTACATCCCCATTCATTCCCCAGTTTCCATTCAACTACACCCTTGACACACCCAGTACATTCAAAACATTGAGCACGCTGTTGCACGCTGCGATACGCCACACAGTACAACACCTGCGCACGAGTACACAAACAGAGCAAAGTTTGCAAAAAAAAAAAAGAAAAAAAAAAGAAAGAAAAAGAGACCCCGGGCACTTCCCATGTAAGCCCCAGGCGGGAAGGTAGTCGTCTCAAAACCAAGTACTCGTACCCAAAATGGTCAAAAAGCATCCAGTCGCATGGCTTTGGCTCCCCGCCAACAGGTTCCCCTGAACACTTAACATGGTCCCTGTTCTCCCAAAGAATGCAACACATCCTCCTGTAGCTTTGGTCCCGTCAACAAGTTCTCTTGCACACTAACCAAGAGCCTTGTTCCACAAAAAGACACACTTCGCATGTCTAAACTTCGAGTCTGCTAAACAATGGCTATTGACAAGGATCGGCATGCCTCACATCAGAGCATCCCCTTTTTCCTGCCTAATCTCCTGGACCGATCATCAATCCCCGCAATCTCCCTGACCTCCCAGATACAAAATTTCCCTTTCCCAATCCTCTGTACTACTGAACACGGTGCGATGACGTCTCGTCCAAGTGGCAGCAGACAACGTCTCTATCGAGTTGCTTGTGGTGTTTTGCACTTCTTTGTCGACGCTTCTCGGGTCGATTCCTCCAAGCGTCAACAAAGAGGGGTCAATGAAACACCACAAAATTCGGAGCTTAGTACTTGTCCGACACCAAACAGGACCCTGGAACTCACAAACAACGCCGGTTGCATGATCGTAACACTTAGTTTTTGCTAAGTACATGGTGCCAGCGTATACACTCCAGCGTACACGCCCGGCATTCCAGCATATACGTCCAGCGTACACGCCCGACATTCCAGCGTATACGTCCAGCGTACACGCTCGGCATTCCAGCGTATACGTCCAGCGTACACGCCCGGCACTCCAGCGTATACGCCCGGTTCTTCGGCGTACACGCCCAGGCACTGCAGATGCACACGCTTGATGATAGGATCTCCAATGAGAGCATGAAGATAACACTGAAGAGCAAGGATTGAAGCAAGTGACATCCTTCGGCGTATGCGCCCGGCGTGTACGCCCAGCATCCATCAGCGTATGCTCCCGGCGTGTACGCCCAACATTCACTAGCGTATACGCCCAGCAGTTGTAACATTTTGTATATTTGTAAAGTGTATGCACTTGGTTAACGCGCCACGTGTCTCCCATCCCGAGTCTAGCTTAACAACCTGTATAAAACCCCCATTTTTCCACTTCATCAGGACGGTTGGCAAAATCCCGGAGCACACCAGAGAACATTTACGTTGCACAAAAGAGCAGAAAACCTTCTTACGCTGGAAAGCCCTGCACGCCGCGGATCTAGTCTCTTACACTCCGCTCGCCCTGCAAACCGACTGAGTCACCTCTGTGTACGCCGGGGCTTTTCGTCCGCCTTGTGTTCCCACAATTGCGTTAGACCGGTGCACTGTACTCTGACTCTGTAATTCCATCGTTTCATTTGCTACAAGTTCTTTTACAGTTTTACGTCAATTTGGCCCATGTCTCGTTTACGTCTGTTTACGCTCGCGCTTCGTTTGCATCCGTTTATGCGTCACGCTGTTTTTGCTGTTTACGCCTGCACGCCGTTTACGCATAACCCAGCGTATACCATTTTGCGTACGCGCGGGGAAATCCTTGTCTGATCCGCGTGCGGACCACCCAAGGTACTCTGCCTCCGTTGCATTCCAGCTCGTCCTCAGGCGAAGGCAGGGTCTTCTGTACCCGTCCCGCGATCCCATGGCCTCTGTTTTCCCTTCCAGCCGGAGACCGACGATTTCAGGCAGTACAAGTAGAATATCGACCTGAACGTGATGACTTCCGAAATTTCTTTAAAAAGGCACTGCTCCGTCTAAAGTGGGCCATCCGGGCCCTCCCGGTGGAGGATAAGTTTTCCTTCAGATCAGGTCAAAGGGTGGTTCAGGATCAACTCGGTCAACTCCAGGCCCGACAGGAGGCTGGGGAGGACTTACATCTGGAGGAGCTGCGTCTCCTACGTTAGCTCCAAAGCCTTGACCTGGAGGAGGAAACGTACTGGCGACAGTGCTGCTGGGTCAGATGGCTCCGAGAGGGGGACAGGCAGACAAGATTTTTCTTCGCCATGGCCAAAACTTGGGGTGGAGGGCTAGCCCCATTGCCTGCGAACCCAAACAGGCGAAGTTATCGATGACCCACACGGGATCGTCAATGAGATGTTGCAATACTGGGGGAGAATTTGGACCAAGTAGCCTACTCAGCCCCTCTCGGTCCACGTGGAGAGGGTGCTACACGAAGGGGACAACAGGTGATTGATGGACGGACCCCTTCTCTTGGCTGGAACTCTCTACCATTGTCAACAGCATGCTGGGAGGGAAAGCGCCTGGGCCCGACGGATGCTCCCTTGAATTTTTCAAAACTTTTCTGGATATTGTGGGGACCAATATCCTGGATGCGTTCAACCTCATGTTAGCTAGGAGGCAAGTAAGGCAGGAAATCAACTGCTCTCGCATCGTGTGCATCCCCAAGCAGGCTGATGCACATTGCCCGTAGCACTTCCGTCCCATTGGAGTTTGCAACGTGCTCATTCGGATTTTCTCCAAGCTCTTGGTCAACCGGCTTGGGCCTCTTCTGCCCAAGCTGGTGGGAATCAATCAGGCCGACTTCGTGCAGGGTAGGATCCTTCAGGATCAGGTTCTCCTCATGCAGGAGGTATTACACTCCATTCGGACTACGGGCTTCCCTGGCCTCTATCTCAAGTTTGATATCACCAAGGCATATGATACGCTTAGCTGGGAAGCATTGCAAGCCATTTTGTGTCAAAAAGGGTTTGACCAAAATTTCGTCCAGCTTTGTATACATATACAGTCCTTTGTCGGCTTTTCCNNNNGCAGGCAGCTGTGGGGCTTTTCATCCCAGGTAGGGGGTTGAGACAGGGTGACTCGCTTTTGCCCCTACTCTTCATCATTGCTATGGACCTCATGCAACATTATTGCAGCACTTCTGGGGTGGAGGGCTTGGACATTGCTGGGGTGGCTTGCTGGGCTGACCGCTACGCAGATGACACCATGTTGCTTAGTCGGGCAGCGGCCCCACAAGCACGTTGCATTAACACGGCCATGACCTGACTGGCAGCTGAATTGGGATTGGAAATTAACAGCACCAAGTCTGCGGCGCACTTTATTAATGTTGATGCGCAAGTAAAAGGCAAAGTGGTGCAAATCTTAGATATCCAGCCTGGGACAACTAAAGACACATACTTGGGCATCTCGTTATATCAGTCGGGCCGAAACAATTCGTGGGGGCCACTCCTGGAGAAGGTTAAGAGGCGCATGAACCATTGGGCTAATTGCATTCTAACTCGTAAGGGCCATCTCCTCATGGCAACCGAGATTCTCATGGTCGTCACATGGTTTGTGGCGATTGTTGTCGCCCCCCCCAAACGCCATCACCAATTAGATTAAGAGGATTGTCCGAAGCTTTGTTTGGGGGTGGGGAGGGGGGGCAAGCTCCACCTCGTGAATTGGACATGCGTTGTGCGCCCCCGTAAGGTGGGGTGGTTGGGCATTACGTCCTTCGAGGACAAAATCATGCTAGGGCAGTAATGGCTCTTGCATTGATTGATGCGCCTGCATGGGGAATCGAGTCAATGGGCTTGAATCATCAATGTAAAATACTTGCAGTGGGAGGTTGGGATGAGACGATTTGTCAGCATGCACGGGTGATGCTGACCCAGGGTTGGTTGGACCTCGAGCTACCTGCCTTGTTGTCAGCCAAATATCTGCTGGAGGTCAGCTGGTAGCAAATCTGGCGCAGGCGGCTCCTCCAAAAAAAAATAAAAAATCTTCCTTTAGCTCGTACGGTCTGATGTGCTCCTTGTGTGCGTCATTCTATGCAGGCGCAGCATCATGCAGGATGACACCTATCCTTGTTGTGGCACTGCGATCGAGACGGTTAAACACTTTGCCTTTGACTGCGGTTACATGCACGCCACTTGGCGTGCGGCGACGTTGCCTCCCCCGATGTAACTTACTGACGATTCTTGGGCCACGCTACTTTTATGGGTGGCGTGGAAGGCAAGAAATCACATAGTATTTTATCAAGACAGACTACCTCCCCCAACGGCTAATTTCTCAGACCCGTTGCGCGTGGAGCGAAATCGAGGTGGCCATGGGTGTGACGTCGACGTTTGAGCCTGACTGCGCCACCTTCCAGGAGGATGAGGAGCTCTGGCGGTTGGTCACCCGGTGCGGCTGGTTTGCCTTGCTGCAGTGGCTGGTTGACGACCTAGATTTGGCGGATGACGCTTTTTTCGTTAACTGGGACGACGACCAGATCGTCTTCCGAGGACGCAAGATCCGCATCACCGAGTCAGCTATCGTTAGCTGTTTGGGGACCTAGGCCGCTGGAGAAATCATTCTACCTACAACCCGCGGCCTACAGGACATTGAGCTTTTCTTTGATGGACCCGTGCCACATACGCAAAGTTGATAGGTTCCCAGATCTTCCCTCCCTCGTCTCTGGGCCTGGGCGATCGATCTGGTGGATCGTTTTTTCGTCCAATCTAGCAACGGGTCCAAATTTTAGGGTATGCACTTTATTTTTATGCATTGTTTGAAGTTAGGCTTCCAGATTAACCTCCTGTGTTTTTTTGTGGAGGTTATCCTTCTTAAGCAATGTGGTCAACATTCAGGGTTGATCTTGGCTCTGTGGAGAGTAGGTGAGGGGCGTTTGGCCCGTCGTCCTCTACCCCCCGCGGGGGGTCACCCCTGCCTGCTCCCTTGTTGCCCCCCTGACCCCTTAGCCTCGCCCAGTCGGGGGACCCACTGGACCTTGCCAACGACAACCTTCGCGTGGGGATGCTGCTCGTAGCGGGATCAATGCCTCCCTGCTAGGCTCATCAGGACAGCTTCCCCCTTGTTGGACCCCTCCAATGACCGCACAAACTGGGTCGAAGAGCTGCAACAGGCCGAGCAAAGAGCCGCAACTGCTACGCGGGAGGTAGAGCGGCGTGAGTGGGAGGCCAAATAGAACGAGGTCCCTGCTCAGACTCGGGTTGACTTGGAAGCTCAGCTCCACGAGCGGGAACAGGAGCGAATGAGATAGCACGAGCTAATGGCAGAGGTCGCTTGGGCCTAGCTTGTTGACGAGATCCGGGTCCAGGTGTGAGAGGAGTTGAGGTAGGAGGATGTGGCCCGTAGAGCGCAAGAGGAGAAGAGGGCAGAGCAAGAACATTTACAGGAGGAGGAGAGGGTGAAGCAAGAACGTTTAGAGGAGGAGGAGGAGCAGAGGCAAAGACAGCTTGATCGGGCACACCAGCATAGTGTCCGACAGTGGCTCGGGGGGGGGGGGGGGGGGGGGGGGGGGGGTGATGCCTGTACCTCATCTTGGGTATAAGTTGTGAGAGCTCCTGGGGGAAGCTCTGGAGACATATCCGTTGAACCTCGATGCGTTTCCATCCAGACGTGGGGGATTCATCGGTGGACCGGAGCAGGCGGGAGTCCACTATGCAGGGTATCCAGCAGGCGGCAAACTTCAGAGACACCGAGGATCATCGAAACACTTTGGATTTGCTCCATGAGCTAGAATGTCTGCACTGCGCTTGTCATCGTTTGCCGACTCACCCCTAGGGGTTGGGGACGGGGCTCGTCCCCACCGGCGACGCGGGTTCCTTATGCTTTCTTTTGCCCTGCGTTTCTTTTTGTTGTTGGAGGGGGTCATCCCCCCTCCCCCCTATTAGAGATCTGCCCTAGAGATCTATGAGAAGAGGGATTCTTTTGAAGGATGATATCTAGGGATGATCTATGTGATGATTTTTGGAAGAGGGGAGTGCCTCTTATTTATAGCTTCGAGGCTTACAAACAGACAAAGGACTCTAACTGATTTGATTCGATCTTATCCGAATCAAATCTGATTCGATCTTATCTACATAGATGATGAAGCATCCTTATCCTTTCGTTGACGTTGTCTTGTTGACATCGTTGTCCTTATCCACTCGCCTAGTGGATAGCCTTTAGTATTGCCTTGTGGACTCCACAGATCTTTCCATGTGTCTTTGGACAATTCGGACATTCCTTGATGAACTTTGATAATTCTGATAACACAGATGCTGGTGATGACGTCATTTCATTTGGCGGGAACACTTGCTTGGGTAGTAGCTGTTCATTTTCATACCAAGTAATTTGATCAAAAAAATTAATGCGCTGAAAAGCATTACATAACTTGGTTTCTCACATATTACTTTCAACAACTTGATTTAAATAACATCTGGAATTGTCATTAGCGAATATGGGTCTTCTGATTAAGAGAATATCGTCTAGTACTTCATGATGTTGCAGATGACTAAGGATCTTTGGTTCCAAGCGACTCTATCTGAGGTTATTGACTAAGCAGTCAATTCTTCTAGCCATATTTATAAAGAAATCTATGATTGGATATTGCTTTGTAGCATTGAGCGTAGAGTCTTGAGGAAAAAACTTTAATATTAGTCTACACCATTTAACTCTGTCTTCTAGTGTCGCTATAGGCCATAAAATCCAATCTTCTAGATCTTGTAGGGGATTTTGAAATGAACTACTTCTTTCTGGTAGTGCTTGCATCATCTTTATCTGGGGCTTTAATTCTCTGGTAAGTGCATCTGGTAAAAAATTAACTGGACCAGGAATGTGTTCTATAGAAAACTTATACTGAGATAATAGAAACTGCCACCAAGCAAACCTTTGCAACTTGGGTGAATGCGTGATCTTTTTTTTTTTTTTAATAAAGTAGCCAAATTAGCAGAATCAGTCCTTAAAATAAAGGGATCTTCTACTAAGTAAATATGAAATTTTTCCAAACCTTTGATAGCAGCTAAAATTTCCTTTTCTGCAAGCCAGTAGTTTAACTCGTTCTTATGAAAACTACCTGAAGCATAAGCATAGATATCTTCATTTGTTGAGTTCTTCTGTAACAATACAGCAGCCCATGCATCATAACTTGCATCAGTATTTAGTACAAAAGGCTCTTTTAGAATTGGATTTAACGGTCGTAAATTCTGACATTCTTTCTTCAACTGTATAACTTAAGCAGATGCTTTCTAGGTCCATACAAATGGTATTTAATTTTTACACCATCGTATTTCTGTAGTTTTATCACTGAACTTTTCTATGTCCTTAGAGACATAATTCACACAACCAAGAAATCTTAAACATTGATCTTTATTTGCTAATCTATTAGGAAACTGTATAATTTTTTGTAACACATGCGGTTGCATATGGATTTTTCCATTTTTTAACTGTACACCTAAAAATTCAATCTCTTGTTTACCTAACTGAAACTTCTTCGGATCCTTGGATAACTCGATTCCATGTTGTTTACAGATTGAAGCAAACTGGAGCAGATGATTCACATGATCTGAGATAGAATCTGAAAATATTAAAAAATCATCAATATAATTTGTAATAAAATGCTGGTATTTACCAAATATTGAATCCATTCTTTCTTGAAACTGAGAAGGGGCATTTTTTAGTCCAAATGGCATGACTGTCCATTCAAACAATCCTTGTGGTGTACTGAAAGCCGTTTTATGCGTATCTTCTTCTGCAATTTTGATTTGATGATATCCTGACTTGCAATCAAATTTACTAAAAATGGATTTTGCTGCAACCTTTTGAATAAGACTTTCTTTGTTTGGGAGCGATCATTTGATATCTACCGTAACAACGTTTAGGGGAATATAATTGATCACCATTTTTGTTTTTCCTCTTTTGATTTTAGCATGATTTTCAACAATAAAACTTGAATAGGAGTAGTTGGATTTAGAAGGTTGTATCAATCCTTTCTTCAAGAATTCTTCAACTTGTTTTCCAATTTCTTCAATATCTACCGGATTTAATAATATTTGCTTACTCTATATAAGAATATTATGTACTGTAGGAATATAAGCAGTAGGGTTATCTTTATCCCAAAATTCTAAAGGATGTTCACAACAGCATTCTTGTAAAGCATAAAAATAGGAAACTAACTGACTTTCGTCAATAGTGAGATTTAGTTGAGCTTTTCTCAATTGCTGTAAATTCTTGTATTTTGCACTTGCTATTTCTTCCATTTTCTTTTGAGAAATAATTGTAGAAATACTTGGATCTTTTTGAAACTGTTTTATCTGTGGATGCTTGTTTTTATGTAAAGCAGCCGGGATTCTACCAATAATTATTTTTGGCCTTGGATCTTGTATCGGTGATGAACAAACAACCATTTCTTGATCAATAGTATAGGGACCTATACTATCCATAAAATGTGCACCTAATTCGATATCAAAACCACTGTCTGAAACTTGAACAAAATTTGTTGTTCCTACATATTCGTCATTTAGAAAGACAGGAATATCGAAAGCAAAATACGATAGAGTTTGTATTCCATTCATTGTTTCTAACTTGACTGGTTTTGGATTTTCTTTCCAGTTTTCAAGCACATCTTTATGACAGAAATTTAGGGTAGCACCAATATCAATAAAAGCTTCGTATTTTTTCCATTTTTTGTTTCCATCTATAGCTACTTTGATAGGAATAAGTAGAACACTTTGTAAAGACAACAGATGTTTTATCTGATGTATTGTAACTGGATCTACTATTTTCTTTTCTTTTAGTCTAGCTGTTTTTACTTCTTTCTTAATAGGAAACTTCTTTTCATAAGGAGTAATGAGAAATTTTGGTACCTTTTGTATTACTTTGGAAGGTAATTCTTCTTCTGTTGAGGAATCAGCTTCTGTACTACCTTTTGGTAAGATTTCTTTGTATCCAAAAGTACTTGAAATGCTTGGATCTTTGTTAGCATCTTCTGTATTTCACTTATGTTCATGTTGTGATAGATCATAGACATTTTCCATTTCATCGATCCATCTTTCCATATCGTTCTAATTTTCTTCTTTAATTGGGTCTAATCTTTCTTCATCAGCTAAAGAAATATTAGAAAGCCATTCTTCATCAGAAATTGAAAAATCAGTTATACCTTGCATCATGTTATTTTTGCCTTTTGCTTCTAGTTCTGACATAGTTGTATAACTTGAACTTTCAGATTGTGATTCTTCGGTGCTTGAAGAATAATTGTCTGGATCTTCAACTGGTTCTAAATCAGGGTTAGATTCAAAAAATGCTTTCAACTTTCCACTATTCTTTTGTGGATTGACTGGACATTCATAAGCATAGTGTCCTTGTCTTTTGCAACTATAGCAAGTTACAGATTTTTTTTTACCCGAAAACTTGCGTTTTCCTACAAAGAACTTCTTCTTGAATCTTTTTGGTTGTGGTTGAGATCTTTTTTGTCATCGTTGAAACTTTGGAATTCGTCTTCGACTAGTAAATTTTCTTTGTCTTCTTTCAGGAGCTTTAGCAGGTGGTCCAAAAGAATCTACATCGTCTAGATTATAACAAACTTCTGCACTTGGTAGCAACTTTTGTAAAAACACATTATAGCAAGCAAACTGTAATTCTTGTCTGACCATATGTACAATATCAATGAAATATGTCAGACCAATATCAATATCTTCCATTTGGCCTAATTTAGCAGGTAGGCTTCCAAGATATAAGTAATTTATCATTTGATCTCTATGTAATGCTAACATGTAAACTTCATTTCCATATTCAGCACTAAATTGCTCAAAATATCTTAAATCACTTAACTTTCTTTGACTTAAGAGTAACTTATCTTTAAACCTTAGTTTTGAAGATAAATCTACAGTAAACTCTGTTATTAATGTAACAAATACTCCGTGCAAACCTGTTTGTATAACTTGTTCCTGTTGTTCAATTGTAGCACTTTCCCACCAGTGTCTAATTTTACCAGCAGCTCTTGTAAAGGCACCAATGATGATTGTTCTTTCATCTATTCCAAAAATATTCATAGCAACTCTTAATTGATCTATCCATAACCTTAAGGCATGCAATATCTCTTTGGGTGGTAGATAGTCAATGTCGATTACTGGAATTGATGCATTTGGCCATTGTTGAAATGCCAAAAAAGTTGGAGGTGGATGTACAAGAGGTCTTTGCCATGGTCTTGTAGATTGCTTTCGTGTCACCATGATTCTTTGGCAATCAGATTGCTTATCTTCCTCTTTCTTTCTTTTCTTCCTTTTCTTCAGGAGGAGCAGATGGGGCTGAAACAGAACTTGCAGGCTTTTTACCTTTCCTTTTCGCCATTAGACGTTTGATTTTGTCTAATAGAGCTTTATCACGAGCATTGATTTAAACTGTTGCTTTTGATGTTTCTATCTTTGGTGATTTTTTTTCAGGAGCAGGTAACCTCAACTGATTTTCTAATGTGAAAATCTCATGAAACTTTATAGTTTCTTCTTCTTTTTACCTTTTAAAGCGAACTTTCTTTTCTCGAGCTTCTTCTCGAGCTTGTACTATTTGATCATATGCTTGTAGATGCTCAGTTATTTCTTTTGATAGTTGTGCAACACTATCATCTACCTTTTCAACTTTATTTTCAAGATCATCTACTTTATCTTCGACATTTTGAAAATGTTGAGCAGCATAAGATGTCCAATGAACTAAATAATTTAGTTGTCGAATTTTTAACTGTTGTTCTTGAGTACTGTTGAGAGAGTGTTCTAGCAGATAACTACAATCAGCTTTAGTTTGAGGAGGATCTTGTCGAGATGCCATCGTAGAATAAGCAGTTAATGGTGGCCATCTTCCAATGCTGCTGAGTAACCTTCGATCTCCATATTGCTTGTAAGATGCATTTTGAAAAGCATAGAGTCGATGTTGAAATTTGTACAACATACCTCGGGTATCAAAATTTGGAGAAGTAGATCCTTCTTTATTTTTTGATGTATTGTCTTTTTCAGATAATTTTCTTGTAGGCAAAACAACAGATATAATTTCAAGAGTGATAACAGCAGATCGACCAAATTGTTGAATTAGATATTGTGTCCATCTCATTTTTGGCTTTTCATATGTCTTGAATTCTTGTTCTTGTAAAAGGTGTTGAATTTGAGGAAAAGAATTGCAATATCTTGGAACATTTATACTTTTACCACATTGAAGTAAATTTTGACTTCCATTAGGAAACTGAACTCCCCATTTTAACTTATGATTCATAAGAATAATATTAGAGAGTTGAAATGTTCCTTGTGCAGCTACAGCAGCATACACTGAGCTAGGTAATAACTCTATTTCATGAACTTTAACACAGATTAATAATGCATTTGTAATAAAATCATCAGCTAATGCTAGTTGATAATTTGGTTGAACAACACACATTGCATCAGAATTAAGAGTTCCTTGAAATTGACATATCTTAGCCTTTTCCCATGCTATATCTGGACCTTGTTTAATTCCGCCACCAATTACTTTACTATTTAATAATGTTACAACATATTCTGCACCTATGTCGTAATTAAACTTCGGACTAACTAAGATATCAAGTTGTTCTAAATGTACATAATTATGACTTTGTCCCTTCCATTTCTCTACTTCTTCTTCCGTGAAAATAGGTAAGAATACTGGTCTAATTCATTTTCCTTTAATATCTAGAATTGCTTCTGTTTGCTTAATAGATGTTGACATTCGAGCAGAGAATGTATTTGCAAACTTATAAATAGCATCTTTAAGAATTTCAAGAAACTTTAAATCTTTATACTCACAAGCTATAATTGACTTTTTCTTTTTCATTGCTTCTACAAATGGAAGAATATCCTTCTGAGCTTGGGATAGGTCTTCACCTTCATTAACTTCTTTTATTTGTGTAAAGTTAGAACGAAACATTAATATTATAGGCAAAACTTCGTTATTATCATCATCAATAGACTCCTTCAAATACTGAATAAAATCTTTATTATCAGGATCAGAATTTACAGGATTATCAAATTCTACATCATTTTCTGCTTGTACCTTAAATCCTTCTACTTCATCATAATACATTTGAATTTCATCAAAATTATCTTCAAATTGTTGCTGGGCCAGCATCCTGAGAAGTTCTCCACGAAATCTTTGATGTTCTTGAGCTTGGATCACTGATTCAGTATCTTTGTCATATACTGCAGGACTGATGTCTTGGCAGATTCTTGATCTTGTTAAAGCAGCCATATTCAGTAGGTGCTTATCTTTGTCAGCAAACGGGCTTTCATCAGGGTCTGGATCAGGGATACCGGGAATAAAGGTTGATGTGCTAGGATGATCAGGAGGGTATAAATAGCAACGACCAAATTTATCATAGGCTTCAATTTGGGTAAGAGGTATATCAGGCATATCTGTATCAAACTCGGAATCAAAATTACTTATTTCAAAAATTACAGTAGTAGGAGGACATTTAACAAGACATGTTACTAGTGGTTCATTAGGTTCTGGACAGAGAGTTAGAACAGATTTACAGCGAAACAAGGGTTTCGGCGTATTAATCTTAGACATAAGATTTGGAGTAGAAACATAACAAGTACCCATAGTCCAATAATATTTAGAAAACAAAGCTATTCTTTCTATAGCAGGTCTTCTTAAAATTTGCCAATATAGAGAACCAAAACTATCTGAAGTAAAATAACTTTCATACTTATCTAGTAGGGTTTCAACAAAAGCAGCAAAATGTTCAGCCTTCATAGTATCATATCGCCATTTTGAAGCAAACCAACACGCATTGTTGACCAGATGCCAGTGCAGCCAATCTGGATTATATAGACAATTGCGATCTTCGCATTGTTGTGGTAATGATGGAGGCGGTAGGTCGGCGTCGAACAGATTATCATATGTGGTAGCTGGTATATTCTTATTAAAATAGTTACTATAACAGGCTCCGATACCATTGTGGGGCTTGGATCTTTTTGAAACTGTTTTATCTGTGGATGCTTGTTTTTATGTAAAGTAGCCGGGATTCTACCAATAATTATTTTTGGCCTTGGATCTTGTACCGGTGATGAACAAACAACCATTTCTTGACCAATAGTATAGGGACCTATACTATCATAAAATGTGCACCTAATCCGATATCAAAACCTCTGTTTGAAACTTGAACAAAATTTGTTATTCCTACATATTCGTCATTTAGAGAGACAGGAATATTGAAAGCAAAATACGATAGAGTTCGTATTCCATTCATTGTTTTTAACTTGATTGGTTTTGGATTTTCTTTCCAGTTTTCAAGCACATCTTTATGACAGAAATTTAGGGTAGCACTAGTATCAATAAAAGTTTGGTATTTTCTCCATTTTTTGTTTCCATCTAGAGCTACTTTAATAGGAATAAGTAGAACACTTTGTAAAGACAACAGATGTTTTATCTGATGTATTGTAACTGGATCTACTATTTTCTTTTCTTTTAGTCTAGCTGTTTTTACTTCTTTCTTAATAGGAAACTTCTTTTCATAAGGAGTAATGAGAAATTTTGGTACCTATTGTATTACTTTGGAAGGTAATTCTTCTTCTGTTGAGGAATTAGCTTCTGTACTACCTTTTGGTAAGATTTCTTTGCATCCAAAAGTACTTGAAATGCTTGGATCTTTGTCAGCATCTTCTGTATTCCACTTATGTTCATGTTGTGATAGATCATAGACATTTTCCATTTCATCGATCCATCTTTTCATATCGTCCCAATTTTCTTCTTTAATTGGGTCTAATCTTTCAAGGAAGGGTTGATTCGACGTGATAGAAGTTTAGCTGGGAGTGAGTCCGTCTGCGTGATACTCCGTCCGAAGAGCGTTGAGGAGAGTGCGCGTTGATTGACGTTGAGTTGCGCGTAGCCGTATCATGGATTTGTTATGGCCTGTTGAGTCTTCTAGCACGTCTGGTAAAGCTTCTTTTTTGCGCTTTGATTCTCCTGCTAGGTTTCATGCGAATCTGAGGCAAGCTCTGCGAATGTTTGCAGTGGCTCGTGAGGCCACACCCCACAATGGTATCAGAGCCTATTATAGTAACTGTTACAGTAACTGTTCTAATGAGAATATATTAGCTACCCCATATGATAATCTGTTCGACATCGACCTACCGCCTCCATCACTACCACAACAATGCGAAGATCGCAATTGTCTATATGATCCAGATTGGCTGCACTGACATCTAATCAATGACGCCTGTTGGTTTGCTTCAGAATGACGATATGATACTATGAAGGTTGAACATTTTGCTGCTCTTGCTGAAACCCTACTAGATAAGTATAAAAGTTATTTTACTATAGATAGTTTTGGTTATCTATATTGGTAAGTTTTAAGAAGACTTGCTATAGAAAGAATAGTCTTGTTTTCTAAATATTATTGGACTATGGGTACTTATTATGCCTCTACTCCAAATCTTATGTCCAAGGTTAATACGCCGAAACCCTTGTTTCGCTGTAAATCTGTTCTAACTCTCTGTCCAGAACTTAATGAACCACTAGTAGCATGTCCTGTTAAATGTCCTCCTACTACTGTAGTTTTTGAAATAAGTAGTTTTGATTCCGAGTTTGATACAGATATGCCTGATATACCTCTTACCCAAATTGAAGCCTATGATAAATTTGGTCGTTGCTATTTATACCCTCCTGATCATCCTAGCACATCAACCTTTATTCCCAGTATCCCTGATCCAAACCCTGATGAAAGCCCGTTTGCTGACAAAGATAAGCACCTACTGAATATGGCTGCTTTCACAAGATCAAGAATCTACCAAGACATTAGTCCTGCAGTATATGACGAAGATACTGAATCAGTGATCCAAGCCTAAGAACATCAAAGGTTTCGTGGAGAACTTCTCAGGATGCTGGCCCAGCAACAATTTGAAGATAATTTTGATGAAATTCAAATGTATTATGACGAAGTAGAAGGATTTGAGGTACAAGCAGAAAATGATGTAAAATTTGATAATCTTATAAATTTTGATCTTGATAATGAAGATTTTATTCAGTATTTGAAGGAGTCTATTGATGATGATAATAGCGAAGTTTTGCTTAAAATATTAATGTTTCATTCTAACTCTACACAAATAAAAAAAGTTAATGAAGGTGAAGACCTATCCCAAGCTCAGAAAGATATTCTTTCATTTGCAGAAGGAATGGAGAAGAAAAAGTCAATTATAGCTGGTGAGCATAAAGATTTAAAGTTTCTTGAAATTCCTAAAGATGCTATTTATAAGTTTGCAAATACATTTTCTGCTCGAATGTCAACATCTATTTAGCAAACAGAAACAATTCTAGATATTAAAGGAAAAGGAATTAGACCAGTATTCTTACCTATTTTCATGGAAGAAGAAGTAGAGAAATGGAAGGGACAAGGTCATAATTATGTACATTTAGGACAACTTGATATCTTAGTTAATCCAAAGTTTAATTACGACATAGGTGCAGAATATGTTGTAACATTATTAGATAGTAGAGTAATTGGTGACGGAATTAAACAAGGTCCAGATATAACATGGGAAAAGGCTAAGATATGTCAATTTCAAGGAACTCTTAATTCTGATGCAATGTGTGTTGTTCAACCAAATTATCAACTAGCATTAGCTGATGATTTTATTACAAGCGCATTATTAATCTGTGTCGAAGTTCATGAAATAGAGTTATTACCTGGCTCAGTGTATACTGTGGCATGAGGAACATTTCAACTCTCTAATACTATTCTTATGAATCATAAGTTAAAATGGGGAGTTCAGTTTCCTAAAAGAAGTCAAAATTTACTTCAATGTGGTAAAAGTATAAATGTTCCAGGATATTGCAATTCTTTTCCTCAAATTCAACACCTATTACAAGAACAAGAATTCAAAACATATAAAAAGCCAAAAATGAGATGGACTCAATATCCAATTCAACAATTTGGTCGATTTGCTGTTATCACTCTTGAAGTTATATCTATTGTTTTGCATATAAGAAAATTATCTGAAAAAGGTAGTACATCAAAAACTAAAGAAGGATCTACTTCTCCAAATTTTGATACTCGAGGTACATTGTATAAATTTCAACATCGACTCTGTGCTTTTCAAAATACATCTTACAAGCAATATGGAGATCGAAGGTTACTCAGCGGTGGAAGATGGCCACCATTAGCTGCTTATTCTACGATGGCATCTCGACAAGATCCTCCTCAAACTAAAGCTGATTGTAGTTATCTGCTAGAACACTCTCTTAATAGTACTTAAGAACAACAGTTAAAAATTCGGCAACTAAATTATTTAGTTCATTGGACATCTTATGCTGCTCAACATTTTCAAAATGTCGAAGATAAAGTAGATGATCTTGAAAGTAAAGTTGAAAAGGTAGATGATAGTGTTGCACAACTATCAAAAGAAATGATTGAGCATCTGCAAGCATATGATCAAATAGTACAAACTCGAGAAGAAGCTCGAGAAAAGAAGGTTCGTTTTAAAAGGCAAAAAGAAGAAGAAACTATAAAGTTTCATGAGATTTTTGAAACACCGTGAAAATTACGAGTCGGCCTCACGCAAAGATTCACAATTCAAGCAAGAGCGCGCATCAGTTTTGTTCAAGGACAAGTTTACGCTCTATTACGCACGGCAGCGTAATGAGCGTAATAAGCTCCAAAATAGCCAAAAGCCGGAGAAGCACAATAGTTCGGCACTTTTTTTCGCGGCGCATGAATAACTTGTCTTTACGCTCGTTACGCGGCGGTGCGTACTATTGCGTATGTCATCATTTAAGTTAAGCATTGTTTACGCTTCGCCATGCGCAACTGCGTAGTGAGCGTAAGTTGCACATTATTTACGCTTCATCACGCGCAGCTGCGTAGTGAGCGTAAGTTGCACGTTGTTTACGCTTTGTCACGCGCAGCTGCGTAGTGAGCGTAAAACAACTCTGAGCTTATTGTTTTTTTACACTAGATTACGCTCATACACGCAACGCAACGCAAATGAGCGTAATACAGCCTGAAAGCAATTAAAGCGCGCTCAGCATGTACCTACTCTTCACACGCATAACACAATTCAACAATTTGGTCGATTTGCTGTTATCACTCTTGAAGTTATATCTATTGTTTTGCATATAAGAAAATTATCTGAAAAAGGTAGTACATCAAAAACTAAAGAAGGATCTACTTCTCCAAATTTTGATACTCGAGGTACATTGTATAAATTTCAACATCGACTCTGTGCTTTTCAAAATACATCTTACAAGCAATATGGAGATCGAAGGTTACTCAGCGGTGGAAGATGGCCACCATTAGCTGCTTATTCTACGATGGCATCTCGACAAGATCCTCCTCAAACTAAAGCTGATTGTAGTTATCTGCTAGAACACTCTCTTAATAGTACTTAAGAACAACAGTTAAAAATTCGGCAACTAAATTATTTAGTTCATTGGACATCTTATGCTGCTCAACATTTTCAAAATGTCGAAGATAAAGTAGATGATCTTGAAAGTAAAGTTGAAAAGGTAGATGATAGTGTTGCACAACTATCAAAAGAAATGATTGAGCATCTGCAAGCATATGATCAAATAGTACAAACTCGAGAAGAAGCTCGAGAAAAGAAGGTTCGTTTTAAAAGGCAAAAAGAAGAAGAAACTATAAAGTTTCATGAGATTTTTGAAACACCGTGAAAATTACGAGTCGGCCTCACGCAAAGATTCACAATTCAAGCAAGAGCGCGCATCAGTTTTGTTCAAGGACAAGTTTACGCTCTATTACGCACGGCAGCGTAATGAGCGTAATAAGCTCCAAAATAGCCAAAAGCCGGAGAAGCACAATAGTTCGGCACTTTTTTTCGCGGCGCATGAATAACTTGTCTTTACGCTCGTTACGCGGCGGTGCGTACTATTGCGTATGTCATCATTTAAGTTAAGCATTGTTTACGCTTCGCCATGCGCAACTGCGTAGTGAGCGTAAGTTGCACATTATTTACGCTTCATCACGCGCAGCTGCGTAGTGAGCGTAAGTTGCACGTTGTTTACGCTTTGTCACGCGCAGCTGCGTAGTGAGCGTAAAACAACTCTGAGCTTATTGTTTTTTTACACTAGATTACGCTCATACACGCAACGCAACGCAAATGAGCGTAATACAGCCTGAAAGCAATTAAAGCGCGCTCAGCATGTACCTACTCTTCACACGCATAACACAATTCAACAATTTGGTCGATTTGCTGTTATCACTCTTGAAGTTATATCTATTGTTTTGCATATAAGAAAATTATCTGAAAAAGGTAGTACATCAAAAACTAAAGAAGGATCTACTTCTCCAAATTTTGATACTCGAGGTACATTGTATAAATTTCAACATCGACTCTGTGCTTTTCAAAATACATCTTACAAGCAATATGGAGATCGAAGGTTACTCAGCGGTGGAAGATGGCCACCATTAGCTGCTTATTCTACGATGGCATCTCGACAAGATCCTCCTCAAACTAAAGCTGATTGTAGTTATCTGCTAGAACACTCTCTTAATAGTACTTAAGAACAACAGTTAAAAATTCGGCAACTAAATTATTTAGTTCATTGGACATCTTATGCTGCTCAACATTTTCAAAATGTCGAAGATAAAGTAGATGATCTTGAAAGTAAAGTTGAAAAGGTAGATGATAGTGTTGCACAACTATCAAAAGAAATGATTGAGCATCTGCAAGCATATGATCAAATAGTACAAACTCGAGAAGAAGCTCGAGAAAAGAAGGTTCGTTTTAAAAGGCAAAAAGAAGAAGAAACTATAAAGTTTCATGAGATTTTTGAAACACCGTGAAAATTACGAGTCGGCCTCACGCAAAGATTCACAATTCAAGCAAGAGCGCGCATCAGTTTTGTTCAAGGACAAGTTTACGCTCTATTACGCACGGCAGCGTAATGAGCGTAATAAGCTCCAAAATAGCCAAAAGCCGGAGAAGCACAATAGTTCGGCACTTTTTTTCGCGGCGCATGAATAACTTGTCTTTACGCTCGTTACGCGGCGGTGCGTACTATTGCGTATGTCATCATTTAAGTTAAGCATTGTTTACGCTTCGCCATGCGCAACTGCGTAGTGAGCGTAAGTTGCACATTATTTACGCTTCATCACGCGCAGCTGCGTAGTGAGCGTAAGTTGCACGTTGTTTACGCTTTGTCACGCGCAGCTGCGTAGTGAGCGTAAAACAACTCTGAGCTTATTGTTTTTTTACACTAGATTACGCTCATACACGCAACGCAACGCAAATGAGCGTAATACAGCCTGAAAGCAATTAAAGCGCGCTCAGCATGTACCTACTCTTCACACGCATAACACGCAAAGGAGCGTGTTGTGCGTAGTCACAGTCTGACTTAAAATGATCAAGTCAACAAGACCCACGTCATCAGAGTTGCGCCCTTTTCCACGGAGCGTCGCGACCTATAAATATCTCAGTTGACAAAGATACAGGGGTTGGCAAATCAGAGAAGCAAAAAGCATATTTCTGAGCACCAGAGCACTTAGCACTTTGGAGCAGAGATACAGAGAACAACGCTTTGGCAATTGCTGACATTATGACTTTACAGCCGAAGCAGAGCACAGTTCGCTCTGAGAACCGGTGACAGGAGTAATCGTTTCTGCTGGAGAGACTCTATCAATCAGAAACAATTGATCGGTAGACGTCAAAGCTTGGCCTGCCTTGCATCTCAGCTTTAGCCCACGAGGTAGATCGGACTTTTGTTTAGACCGTTTTGCTTGTTGTTTTGTGTTTGTTTCACATCTTGTAATCGGGGATTCCCCAGTGTAATTTCTCATGCAAAATATACATTTTTAAGTTAAAGCGCAGATCTTGAAGCTACGAGCCTCTCTTATGTCAACCTCCTTTCATTGTGTTTAGCATTATCACTGTTGCAATTTGTCTACATTGTTTTTTTCCCTCGTTTTACGACGCCTCGAACCAGATCGCTTTCTTTTTACGCACTTTGCATTGTTTTACTGACCCGTAAGTCCTTGTCTGATCGACAAGACCGTTCAGGGTGCCTGTGGGAAAGTGCTACAATTGAACAATAGGAACAAGTTATACAAACAGGTTTGCATGGAGTATTTGTTACATTAGTAACAGAGTTTACTGTAGATTTATCTTCAAAACTAAGGTTTAAAGATAAGTTACTCTTAAGTCAGAGAAAGTTAAGTGATTTAAGATATTTTGAGCAATTTAGTGCTGAATATGGAAATGAAGTTTACATGTTAACATTACATAAAGATCAAATGATAAATTACTTATATCTTGGAAGCCTACTTGCTAAATTAGGCCAAATGGAAGATATTGATATTGGTCTGACAGATTTCACTGATATTGTACATATCGTTAGACAAGAATTACAGTTTGCCTGCTATAATGTGTTTTTACAAAAGTTGCTACCAAGTGCAGAAGTCTGTTATAATCTAGACGGTGTAGATTCTTTTGGACCACCTGCTAAAGTTTTTGAAAGAAGACGAAGAAAATTTAGTAGTCGAAGACGAATTCCAAAGTTTCGACGATGGCAAAAAAGATCTTAACCACAACGAAAAAGATTCAAGAAAAAGTTCTTTGCAAGAAAACACAAGTTTTCGGGTAAAAAAAAAAATCTATAACTTGCTACAATTGCAAAAGACAAGGACACTATGCTTATGAATGTCCAATCAATCCACAAAAGAATAGTGAAAAGTTAAAAGCATTTTTTGAATCTAACCTTGATTTAGAACCAGTTGAAGATCCAGACAATTGTTCTGATGACTGCTTTGTAGTAGAATTTGGTTCAAGCACCGAAGAATCACAATATGAAAGTTCAAGTTATACAACTATGTCAGAACTAGAAGCAAAAGGCAAAAGTAACATGATGCAAGGTATAACTGATTTTTCAATTTTTGATAAAGAATGGCTTTCTAATATTTCTTTAGCTGACGAAGAAAGATTAGACCCAATTAAAGAAGAAAACTGGGACGATATGGAAAGATGGATCGATGAAATGGAAAATGTCTCTGATCTATCATAACATGAACATAAGTGGGATACAGAAGATGCTGACAAAGACCCAAGCATTTCAAGTACTTTTGGATGCAAGAAAATCTTACCAAAAGGTAGTACAGAAGCTGATTCCTCAACAAAAGAAGAATTACCTTCCAAAGTAATACAAAAGGTACCAAAATTTTTTATTACTTCTTATGAAAAAAAGTTTCTTGTTAAGAAAGAAGTAAAAATAGCTAGACTAAAAGAAAAGAAAATAGTAGATCCAGTTACAATACATGAGATAAAACATCTGTTGTCTTTACAAAGTGTTCTACTTATTCCTATTAAAGTAGCTCTAGATGGAAACAAAAAATGGAGAAAATACCAAGTTTTTATTGATACTAGTGCTACCCTAAATTTCTGTCATAAAGATGTGCTTGAAAACTGGAAAGAAAATCCAAAACCAGTCAAGTTAGAAACAATGAATTGAATACGAACTCTATCGTATTTTGCTTTCGATATTCTTGTCTCTCTAAATGACGAATATGTAGGAATAACAAATTTTGTTCAAGTTTCAGACAGTAGTTTTGATATCGGATTAGGTGCACATTTTATGGATAGTATAGGTCCCTATACTATTGATCAAGAAATGGTTGTTTGTTCATCACCGGTACAAGATCCAAGGCCAAAAATAATTATTGGTAGAATCCTGGTTGCTTTACATAAAAACAAGCATCCACAGATTCGCAGAGCCACCGCAAGCATTCGCAGAGCTTGCCTCAGATTTGCATGAAACCTAGCAGGAGAATCAAAGCGCAAAAAAGAAGCTTTACCAGACGTGCTAGAAGACTCAGCAGGCCATAACAAATCCATGATACGGTTACGCGCAACTCAACGTCAATCAATGCGCACTCTCCTCGGCTCTCTTCGGATGGAGTATCAAGCGTACGGACTCACTCCCAGCTAAACTTCTATCACGTTGGATCAATCCTTCCTTGTCTCTGGCTCCCTTGCGAGTACACCTAATTAAGAGACAATTCGGCGAAAACCAGAGAACTCACAAAATCACACAGACAGCGGACATGGAGCCTTTAAGCAGAGTTACGGAATATTAGCGGAGCAAAATGTTTAGATAGAAAGACTAGCAAAGCGGCAATATAGCAAACTAGCATTAAGCAGATACCAACGATCATAAGTACAGTACGGATATGATCATCTTCACACATTTTTACAGACACCGAAGTAGTAAATTGATGAGTTATCATTTTGTTGGCCGCGATATCGTAGCTTGTCTCCTCATCTATAAATAAGAGGTAAACAAATCTGGTAGGCATTAGTGGTTAGAGTTGTTAAATTTGAGTTTCTTTTTACATCAATCTCTCTCAACTCTTCTCTCCCAGTGTATGCTCGTAATGTGGTGATTGTAATTGTACAACATTCTTATTCGAGTGTGATGTACTTGGACATGCACATGATCGACAATAAAGATCGAGATTACTTCATCATTGCAGCATTCAGTTAGTTCAATTATTTATGTAATTGTTATTTACTGCTTTTTAGTTAATATCTCTCACCCTTATCTTCTAGTAACGCAGAATGAGTACGACTTAATCACGAGCATTCAAGTGTGACTACTTGGTAACCCAGTAGCGTACTTAGGCCATGCGCTTGGTAATCCTAGTGGTAGTCGTGCACAAGGTGCAAGAGGTGTACGGATGATTGAGGAATGGATGCTCATCGTACTTAGGTTAGTTTAGATTCTCTTTCACCCTCTCTCTCTTAGCTTAGTTAATATTATTTTCCATTGTATGCAGGAGTGGCATTAGTGTAGGAACACATTATACACCTCACTCTGGACTAAACCATACGTGACAAAGTTAATATTAGTCCAGGTGGGAAGACAGCGAACTGCGACCTCAGAATCACTGTCTAGATACCATAACTAGTTTGTCTGCGGAGTTTGATCGGATTGTGCATGAAACATTCGTATTCGTATGGTTGAGTGTAGGGGTACCTCGCCACTCATCATTGGCGTCGTTGCCGGGGGACGGTGCTAGTTATCCAGGTTAGTTATATCATACAAAGTTGTTGTATAGGAATTAACGATATATCTTTTAGGAAGAAATAATTACAAAAAATTCACATAATTGCACAACCATGCCTCTCTTACAAGATTACGATAATGACACATCTAGTGAGGACATTCATTGGAGAACCAACGAATTATATGACAATGAAGATTGGAGTACGCAACCCGAGGTGGGGGTTTCGTATAAACATAAACGAAGGCAACATTGTTCCAACGCACAAAAGCATAACTTACTTGATGACGATGAACCCCCATTGGCCACTACAAGCCTAATGCAAATATAAGAGGTTGTTCGAATCTCCCGTAGGCATCGTAAAGAAAGTCGCCTACCTAGGCTCGATTTAAACAACTTTCCCAATTTCTTAGGAGGCTATGACTTAGATTCGCAACAACATTTACAAGCCTTTTACGATGCTTGTGCATAGAACAACATTGATAATGGTTGACAAAAACTCAAGCTCTTTTTTATGACACTCATTGGCCAAGCAAAAGTATGGTAACGATTGTTAAAAGCAAATTTAATACGACGTTGGCCAACAATGGTAGAATTCTTTAATGAAAGATATCAAACCTACGCAAGAGTGTCGGCCTTGAGGAAACAAATCCAAGAGTGGAAACAAGCACAACATGAACCCTTGGACATGGCCTTAAAAAGATATTATGCACTGTTAAACAATTGTCCAGGTCATGAGTTCTCCGAGGAAAGGCTAATGTACCATATTATTGATGGACTTCGTGATGAAACAAGAGAGACCCTAGGTATGTATGCCCAAGGTCAACTATATGAACTACGAACCTATCAAGTGCAAGAGCTTATTAAGTAGGTAGCAAAAGAAGAAGGAGAAATGGCTAGATGGGAGAATGTTGAAAAACATCAACGAAACCAAAATCTCAACTCAACAAAGGTCCATAATCATCAAAAGGAGAAATCAACCTATCTCAAGGAGGAAGAACCATCTTTGCCAGTACAACAATCATTAGAGGAAGTCGAGGCAAAGATTAATAAGATGTTGGAATGGATGTGTGGAGAATATATCAATATTATTGGAGATAGAGTTTTGAAAACCCGAGAAGCAAGACAAAATATCATTAGACATTCGAAAAGAAGAGATGAGGAAAATAAGAGCTCAACTGCCGATCATACGTATGAATGCAACATTTGCTTGTACGATCACCCCAAGGGCCAATGCCCAATCTTGTTACATTTATATAAGCATTGGGGAAGCACGTTACACCCAGAGTTTGTACAGAGACACTGTGTTCAAAACATAGTGGCAACAACCCCAGTCGTGGGGGAAGCCATCCCTAAACTGGAGATACCCTTCATATTATCCGAATTCAAATGTTTATCTAGTCCAACATCCTGTTTCCCCAATTGGGTCAACATACTCTATCTCGCCGCATTATTATTCTCCTCAATACTATTAGCCCATGTCCTCAACACAACCATAGCCTTGTGTACCCTACAATTCTCCCAAATTTCAATGTTCTCATCCTTTCCCTCCTTCTACATCGCTACCAACTATTCTTGAAATGTCTACACCATAGCAACAACCCATGAACATTACTTGTGCTACTATTGCCAATAGCAGTGAGAGACCTCCTCAACATCAAAGGCGTCCCTTCTTTAGACATGACCGTAGGAAGGAACAACATAGTTCCAAGGCCACTGCATCCTCCAACTCAGCATAAGTCCAATACTGTCGTGCATCCTTCACTTCGAACCCAACGTCTCGTGTCACTTCATCAGGGCCTAATGAATATGGCCATGGAGAGTGACATCTTGATCCTTGCATACCGTCTTACGATCTCAGGTATCATAGTGGGTCAACTCATTATCCAGGAACCACATCTTATAAATTGCCCCACTATGCTTACTATAATCAAGTGTGTGAACCCCAATGGGGTAAGTATGACCAAGTTTCAATA